>JAJEJO010004774.1:294393-336016 GCA_020662805.1 Glaucomys volans
AAAAAAAAAAAAAAAATGCAGAGTCCCAGACCCTGCCCAGATTGACTGAGTCAGAATCCTCATTTCCATTGAACTGAGTCAGAATCCTCATTTCTATTGAACTGATCCTCAGGAGATTTGTATCATTAAAGCTTGGGAAGTGCTGCTCTCTTACATTCCTTTTACAAAGGGTAACAAACGTATTCACTGGATGCTTCCCAGGTTTTAAGCACTATATATTATCTCATTTAATTCTTACAACCTGTAACACAGATCTCCTGATCATCTTAATTTTATAAATAAGGAAACTGAAGCTCAAAGAGATTAAAAGTGGCCCTGGGTCATGCAGTTAGTAAGAGATGGCCCCAAGTTTCTATGGAGGTCTGCCTGGTGTCCTTAGCAACTATGCTTTAAACTGTTTACATCAGGGGGATCAAAAGCTACCTGCCTCTGCCAGTCAGCCACAGATCCTGATAGCCCTCTGGAGACAGGCAGAAAATGGTCAACTTTCATCACTGGCAGACTAGAGAAAGAAGGAAGTCAAAAGGACCCTCAAAAATGACTTTTCTCAAGGCAACACACATCTGCTCCCTTACCTTGGTCATTCCTGACTGCTTTGCTTTATGCCTATTCTGGGGGTCATGGTCACAATGGAAATGTGGTTTCCAGCTCTGGGACCAGTCTCCACCTCCTTTGCCATATACTCTACTTCTGTTAATACAGCACTAACATCTTGACCAAAGTATAATAAGGTCTTAGTATACATCCAGCTTCCAGGCCTGGGGATTCCCTAACCAAGAAACCCCCTCAAAAAGAGAGCCTCTATCCTCCCAAAATAAAGACTCCATTCCTGATGGTGGGCAACAGTGATGTGCGACAGTCTCTTCCTTAAAAGAGTCCTAGGCTCCCACTTCCTAAAGTTGGAAATTAAGGAAATGTCCCTTGCTCCCTTCCTTCTGAGCAGGGGGAGGTTCTGGGGGGCTACTTGGTGTACAGATTTGTGTCTTCCTGCAGGGGGAGAATCAAACACCTGGATGTGGTCACCCTGCTGAGAAGGATCCAGCCCCCACTGGGCTTTGGGAAGTTCTGCCCACACCGGGTAGCATGTAAGGTAACCAGAGCTGCCAGAGAGGGGTGGTCCCAGGAGGAAGAGGTGCAGGTGACACAGGGCAGGGACGCTGAGGCCCTGATGGAGTCAGCTTAGCGATTTCCATCATTATAACAAATACCTGAGATAATCAGATTATGAATAGAGAAGGTGTATTTGGGCTCATAGTTTGGGGGATTCCAAAATGATAGTGCAGACCCATTATTTGAGGACTCAAGTATGTGGGGACTGCCGCACAGCATGGTGGGAGCTTGGGGCAGAGGAAACTGCTCATCCCATGACCAGGATCTGAAAGAGAAAGAGCAAGAGACTTGGTCCAGCCTACACCCCCTCTCATGTCCCATCCCCTGGGCCAAGACAGGGTGAGCATGACCTCTGGTACCAGCTCAACAGCAGCCCACTGTCTCTCCCTGCACAGCGGCTGGTGGGCATGAACATGCCCCTGAACAGCGATGGCACAGTCACCTTCAATGCCACACTCTTCGCCCTGGTGCGCACGGCCCTCAAGATCAAGACGGAAGGTGAGGGCCTTCAGCGGGCGCCGATTCTGCCAGATTCTCAGTGCTCAAAGCTGGAATCAAGAGCCATGGGAAGAAGCACAGGGAGCCCAGACTGCGGCCACAAAGTCCTCCTGCCTCTTAGGGCTCAGAGGGAGCCTGGAGTTCTCCTCCGGCAAGGTCACTAAGGATCTGTTCCCAGACTCCTCAGCTGTGTCTCTGGGCTGGAGACATACCAATGCTAGCAAGGGCTGGGCACCTGAGGTCAGGCCTGGGCAGGGACAGAGGAGGGGACTCAGGTAGTACTGGGAGTCTGAGAGGAATCCACACTCAACTCCAGGAGGTCCTCACCCAACAGACAGGCATGGTAGCAAGGGAGGAATTGCGTGTGTGTGCATGTGTGTGCGTGTGTGTGTGTGTGTGTGTGTGGAGGGGAGGGGTTGTTCCTGAGTCCTTGCTTGGGGTTCTGGCTGCACCACGGCCACCCCTGCATTAAGACCATTGCAGGTATCTGAGGCAGCCACAGGGCGGGTTCCTTGGGAGGGCAAGAAGAGGAAGGGCAGGAGTCAGAGAGGAGCAACTTGGAGTTGCAGGAGGTGGGGGGGGATTGAAGGTCTGGGGAGGTGAGCAGGGTATGACAACCTCTGACACTAAGCACTCTGGGTACTGGAAGCCAAGGCCGCTGAGGAGCAAGTACATGACCCAAGGGTTGGGCTGCCTTCAGGTGAGTGATGTCCTTGCCCCATTGCCCGCATCCAGCACAACAGCTGCCACAAAAGAACACTGAGCCAGTGTTTGCTGAGTGAATGACTGACACTTAGGCTCAATGAGGTGGCTTATCACAGGTAGTTGGCCTGGCCTGGATGGCTTTGGGGCCACTCCTGCCTTTGCCTTGCCCCAGGTAACTTTGAACAGGCCAATGAGGAACTAAGGGCCATCATCAAGAAGATCTGGAAGAGAACCAGCATGAAGCTCCTGGACCAGGTCATCCCTCCAATAGGAGGTGGGTGCTGCTGTAGGAGACCAGAGTCCAGAGGCAGAAAGGGGCAATGAGTTTGTCCAAGAAGTCCCATGAGAATCTGAGAATGGCCCAGACCTCTATAAATACCTTAGCTAGAACTCCATGGGTATCTAGCAAGGCAGCCATCAGCAACAAGTGCCCATCAGCCAAGTCAGCAAGACAGGGAGGACTTGGGTGCTGGACCTGGCTACACCTGGCTCCCACTCTGTGCCAGATTCCCATCAGCCTTCAGGACATCCTTTATTGGCTCCTCTGCAGATGATGAGGTGACAGTGGGGAAGTTCTATGCCACATTCCTCATCCAGGAGCACTTCCGGAAGTTCATGAAGCGCCAGGAGGAATATTATGGGTATCGACCTAAGAAGGACACCATACAGATCCAGGTGAGTCCAACCCAGGCAAGGTCCAAAGGACTCCTCCAGTTCGTTCTGGAACTTAGGCTAGGAATGGATAGAGGAAAAAAGGGATCCCAGAGGAGTAAGGAAATGAGATGATGATTCTGGGTGGTCCTCCATGAGACACATATCAACTTCAGGAGAACCAGGAACTCTTCACCTCTGGATGGTAGGACAGAAGAAAATGGGATTTGTGCAAAGGAGAGATGAGTCAGACAAGAGCAATAGTCTCCAAAGAAAGCAGATCCCCCAGGGGTACTTAAAATGCCACTTAGTGTGTGAAAAGAAAACTTTAGAACTTGGTTTTATCTCATGTGGGTTTTGTTTCTATTTTTTGTATTAATTGTAATGCACATAATTTATAAAATCAAAAATGTACAAGCACTTGTGTTGTATGCTCAGAAAATTATTTCAATTGCTGTTTCTATTCTGAAATAATCTCATACTTTAAAAAGTTGCAAGTATAATACAAAAACCTTTTTTTCTGAACCGTTCTAGAGTAACGCTAGCATGATGCTCCATCAATCCTTGATGTTCCATGATGTACACATCAAAGTGTATTCCTGCACACATGGGTCTTCCACACAACCACAATACCACCATTAAAATCAGGAAAATAATGTTGATATATTACCACCATCTCATCCACCCAAATGAGTGGTTGAAATAATGTCCCTTTTAACAAAAGGAGCCAATCCCACATTGTATTTAGTTGCCATCTCCCTTTAGTCTCTTTGCTCTGGAACAATTCCTGTCTTTCCTTGACATGACCTTGACACTTCTGAGGAATGCAGGCCCGGATGGCTCTCAGGTTGGGTTTGTCTGATGTTTCCTTATATCAGGTATAAGATATGCATCTTGTCTGTTACAGAAATGTTGCTGTGTCCTCATTGCAAACTATCAGGTGACACCTATTTTGATTTGTCCCTTTGTAGGTGACATGAACTTTGATCAACTCAAGATAGATAGAAGATGTATAGATATCTATAGATACTTTCATATATCTATGTCTGTGTCTCCTGTATGTCCTGAGCTATATTGTGTCTGTCCCATCAAATTGAGACCTTTCTGAAGGTGGGGATTCTCTTCTTCTGGTCTCAGTGCTCTATTCATTTCTCTGTGGCATACACACACACACACACACACACACACACACACACACACACACACAATCCAGAGGCCTGGGGCAGCACAAAATCTCCAGCCATGGAGTTAAGAACAGACCGTTTGGGAACTCTTGGAGTGTCGACTGTCACAGACTCCAGAGAAGGGCCTGAGAGTTCACAGATCTTGAATGAAATAGGAGGGAGAAGAGGCTTCAGGAGAGCCCCCCACCCTTCTCCACACTCAGGTGCAGGGATTAAAAATGAGTGGGGCCAGGGGAAGCAGTTCTAGGCTCTGCTCCTGGTCTAGAAGTTTCACCAGGTCACTTACCATCCTCAGGCTGGATTGAGGACCATAGAGGAAGAGGCAGCCCCCGAGATCCACCGCACCATCTCAGGAGACCTGACAGCTGAGGAGGAGCTGGAGAGAGCCATGGTGGAGGCTGCAATGGAGGAGGGAATATTCCGGGTGAGTGAGGGTCAGGACCACCCCTAGTGGTCTAGACAGAGTGAGCAGTAGCAGAGAGGCGGGCCAGGAGCCCAGTCACACAGGAGAGAGACATGAGAGCTGATGGAACACCTCCAGCTCACCACCCAGCTCTCTTGGGACCCATGGAGTCAAGCATAGCACACCCTCCCCACCTTCCTGGCAAACCCTCATCAACATTCTAATGCCAATTCTTCATCCTTAGCTCTGTTCTTTTTTTCTTCTATACTTTTTTTCTTCCAGCTCTTCTTCCAAGAGCTGGAAGATTCTTTATGATCATCTTACTAAACCTTCTCAGGTCACTGATGAGGCAGTGATAATGGCCCATAGAGGGTGTGAGATACACAATACTTAATTTCAGAGTGGGCAGAACCCAGCTCTGCAGACTCCCAAATCAGTGTTCTCTCCACTCCTCCACATTGCCCTATCTATATGTCCGTGTGTCTCATACAGTCCTGAGCTACATCCTGGGAGCTAGGTCCCATCACATTGAGACCTTTCTGAGGGTGGGGATTCTCTTCTTCTGGTCTTACTGCTCAGGCTATTTCCCTCTGGCCTCATAGGATTTTGTCTCCCAATCCATAACTTGTTTCCACCACTATCGTCCTGGGTGACAGCCCCCAGTCCCCTTCCAGCCCTCATCCCTCAGTTACTAATCTCTGTCCCTTCACTCTCTTCCTTGCCTCTAGAGGACTGGAGGCCTGTTTGGCCAAGTGGACAACTTCCTAGAAAGGACCAACTCCCTGCCCCCTGTCATGGCCAATCAAAGACCCCTCCAATTTGCTGAGATAGAGATGGAGGAGCTGGAGTCCCCCGTCTTCTTGGAGGACTTCCCTCATGATCCAAGAACCAACCCACTTGCTCGAGCCAATACCAACAATGCCAATGCTAATGTCGCCCATGGCAACAGTGACCGTAACAACAGCTCCATGTTTTCCAGGTAATGGAAGCAACTGGATACCAGGATAGGTCTGAGGGGACAGGGTAGCAGTTTCCAGGCTAGATGGGAAGAGGAAGCCCTGAGATTTATTGGGTGGTCCTTTACTTGCCTTTATGCCCCTGGGGACCCTCCTGCACCTTAATGCAAGTGACAGGTCGGGATTGCAGATATGCATTTGGCCAGCAGGGGGCAGTTTTATGTCAGCATTGGCCCAGATGCTGAGGGAGCCTTTCATTTTGTCCTCTGCAGTAGGTCTTAGAGCTGAGATATATTGTAGGATGTATTACAGGTTAGAGAGAGCGGGCCCACCTCAGCAGCACAGACTACAAAAGACCGTGGGTGATAAGGTTCAATTGTTGGAGTTGGGTTCCATCTTACCAACCCCAGGGTATAGACTAAATATAATCTGTGGCTACCTGGTGTCAATGAAAACAAAGGCAGGATGAGGGAGAAAGCTCATCAACCATCATAACCCAGGAGCTGGGCTCCAAGCAGAGCTCCTGTTCTAGGCAGAAAGCCAGCCAAGCAGAGGTAGGACAGGGCAGAAGTCATCTGAACAGCTAATTCCCACAGCCAGGGCTGCCTACACCCCATCCCAGCTAGAGAAGCCTCTTGAATCCAAGAAGCCTTGAAGGGTGCACCTGACTTTGGACTTTTGTGCAAGGTGGTATGAAAATACAGAAGCATTAGACCTGGGCCAGGCTTCAAGGGGATGTGTCATGTGATATGAGTGGTGTCCTCAGAGTACAGAAGGGATATTGACCACCATGGACTGGAAAGGCCTAGAACAGTTCTCAATTGCAGTTGCACATTTGAATCATATAGGTAGCTTTCCAAAACCATGTCCCAGGAGTGGGACAGTCACCACTCTTCCTTAAAGTTCCCCAGGTGATCCTATGTGCAGCCATGGTCAAGAATCAGGGTCCTAAATGTTGTGAGTCTGCATGGAATGTGGAGAGGGTAGAGGGGACCACTGACCAGGAGTGGAAGCAGGGGGGCATTTGGCTCATGTCCCTAAAGTCAGGGACAGCTGGACAGAGAGGTGCAAGCGGTAAGGAGTCAAGCCCTCTGAGCTAGGATGGATCCAGACCCTGAGCAAAAGGATGTTTGGTCCACAGAGGAGTAGGGATGTCCGGAGACCCATAAACCTGCTCTGATTCACCTCGCCTTGCTTCCATTTCAGTGTTCACTATGAAAGGGAGTTTCCAGGAGAGATAGAGACACCTGCTGCCAGAGGAGGAACCTTCGGCCAAGCCCGCAAGGCCCTGGGTCAGTCTCTTCTGCTTACCTGAGAAGCTGAGCCTTCTCCTAAGGAGGACTGGGGGGCCTCCCTCTTTCCTTAGCGTCTGCCAACCTGGCTGGGAGGGCTGTTTTGGGGTCTGTTGCAATGGGAACCAGCTGGGACCTGGAATGGGAGAGCTCTGGGCTAGCTCCTCATCCAGGCAGAGAAGGCATCTAGGTAGCTGGGGAGGGGGAGCATGCATTCCACCAGGTCTGCCTGAAATTCACCCAGCATGGGAGTCTGCCCTCCCCCTAGTCCCTTCGAAGGGCACCTGTTGGACTCACTGTTACCCTGGCTCTTGGGCCCTTCAGCAGGTCATCTTGCAGTCTCTCAGTGGGTCTTGGACCACTGTGTGACAGTAGAAGCCCCACGGATGCTGCAGCTCAGTGGTAATAAGGGTACCTCTCTGTCCGCTGACACACACTCCGTCACATGCACAAACACACTGAAGCGGAGACTCCACCCCTGAGCCCTCTCTTGAACCCAGAGCAGGGTAACGAGGGCTGGGGCAATTCTGCCTGGCCTGGAGTTGGTTGGGCCCCAGCATATGTCCACCCTCTAGAAGTCACCCACCCTCTACAGCAGGCCAAGAGAGACTCTATTGGTACAGGGTTGCCCACAAGAGCCAACAGTCCTTCTTGTCCTTGCCTTGCCCCCAGGACCCCTCAGCAAACCCCAGGGGGAAAAGCTGAAAGGACAACTGACTTGCCAGACACCTCCTGCCTGCTGCCAGGTAACAGGGGTGGAGAACAGGGAGCAAACTCCATCTAGAGACCCTACCTGACCCAGGGCTAGGAGTGGGACTATGGCAAGGGAAGGGCCTGGCACCAGTCTGCCCATCCATACAGAAAAAATCAGGTTCTGGATCTTCTTCTTTCCATGGATCTTGCTTGAGGCCTCTTTGGATGTGCTGGGATTTCACTGCATCTGTGGGTTCCAGCCTCCCTGTTGGGGTCTTTGCTTTTGTGCATTTCAAACAGCATTCAAGAGCAGAACTTCCCATTCTGGAAGAAAGGAAGTGCTCCATGCCAGGCTCTCTGCATACAGAAGCATCTCTCGGCAGGAGCCCTGAGGAGAGCAGCTCCAGGTGCCCAGCTCCAGCGACAGCCCTGCTGATCCAGGAGGTGAGGCGAGGCTGGGACAGAGCAACTGACTGCATTGGTGGGTGGCCCTTGATAGCCTGGCATGGAGAGGGGATAGGGCCAACAGAGCAGACCCTCAAAGACCACTCCCTAGGAAGACCCTGCCCAGCCCCCTGTCCTCCCTGCAGGCTCTTGTTCGAGGGGGCCTGGACTCTTTGGCAGCTGATGCTAACTTCGTCATGGCGACAGGCCAGGCCCTGGCAGATGCCTGCCAGATGGAACCAGAGGAAGTAGAGGTGGCAGCAACAGAGCTACTGAGAGAACGACAGAACCCCGAGGGCACGCCTGGTGCCCTGGGAGGCCTGAGCCTTGGGTCTTCCCTGGGCAGCCTTGACCAGCATCAGGGCTCCCAGGAGACCCTTATTCCTCGCAGGCTGTGAAGGCCGGCACAGAATCAGCCTGGGCTGAGAGCTGATATGACCAAGTTGGGGGAGAGTGCTGGAGGGAGAAGTGTTAGGCAGCACTGCGACCTCCCTCCCTTCAGTAGCTAGACGCCTGGGCTGAGCAAGGGTGGTCAGGAACCATCTCAAACACTTGGGAGGAAGTAGGTGGACAGGACGGCTCTTCCCTCACCAGCAAGAAGCATGATTGGATGGAACTTCTAATGTCATTCAGAAAGCCCTGGCCAGTGCCAGTGTCCATCTGTCACAAGGCCACTCCCATCAGCAGGACATTAAAGTCTCCAGGCCTATGACACTGGCACCTGGCCTCTGCTTGTCTCCTTTTCTGGACCCTCTATACTGTCTCTTCCCCCTTTTCTGTTCCCTTCCCAGGAGCCCTCAGGGAGCCTGGACCTAGGAGTCCAGAGGCCGTCTGGGTTTCATTCTGCATGAGGCAGATAGGGGCCATGTGGAGAGTAGGGCTCTCCTGGAAGTCCATGACCGGCTCCACTGACTGAGGCCAGGCAGCCCCAGGGAGGACCGGTAGCCTCAGAAACAGCCCCAATCCCTAGTCACACTGTGGTCCGCCTTCTTTGAAGCTCTGAGGGTGTCTCTTTGGGCAGAGTCCACTGCCAACACCACCCTCCACTTGTGCTGTTTATGGCCTTGGTTATCACAGATCTGCGGGCTCATGGTTTCCTTATCCACACCATGATATGCGTATCACATGTAGCAGCAGCCACTATTTGCTGAGTGTCTCCTTCCGCCAGCTACATACGGTGTCACACCAGAGGTCTTAATGCACTGTATTTACAAAGCACTCTCGCACACAGCAGCCACTTGATCCTCACCACAACCTTGTGATGTAGGCATAGGATCAAGATGAGGAAATGGAGGTCCAGAGAGGTGATAGGACATCTCTGAGGTGTACAGGGGTGAAGTGGCAAAGTTGAGACTCTGCACTGGGTCCTCAGAGTCCCCACAGTGCCCTTCCCCCTTCCCTGGACACTCTTTCCTCTTCTGGCCACTCCTTCATTCAGCTGGAACAGCAAGCCTGCTCCATGGATGTTGCCATGGTAACCAGGTTGGCCTCCCTTGCAGGCTCCTGGCAAACCTGCAGCAGGATTCCAACATCTGGGTTCTGCCCCAAGATGCAGGCAGCACAGGGCAGGGACATTCACACCTTCAGTGTGCTGTACATCCCTGGTCCCTGCTGGGCCCAAAGCTTCCTGGTGCCTGGTCAGAGCAGCTATTCCAAGGCACCTCTCTCCTCAAAACTCAATGCTAGCAGCTTGCCTTGTCCCTCTTTCACAGAGAAATAGAAATCACCAGAAGGTCCCGCCCTCGGCTCCTCTCACCACACTGAGGAACCTACCTCCTCCTTCCCTCTGACCCAGTGGAAACCAAGCTGGGTCTCTCCTCCCACCAAAATACTCCTCCTATCCAGTCATTCTCCCATCTCCCTGCCTCTGCTGGCTCCTTCTATCTGCATGGGACACATTCCAGGTGCTTCCAGCTTAACATGACCCTGCAGCCATCTTCTCTGTGGATCTATGTAAATATCATCTATCATCTATTTACCTATTGACCCACCTATCAATCACCATTACAATCAATCCACTACAGAGAACCAGACTTCCTGCCTGGGTGGTCTCCTTGTCTGTTTCCTCTTCCCCTTTCTCACCCCCTGCAGCCTGCATTCTGCCCCACCCCTTCTCCATGCTCACCAATATCACTAACAGTCTGTTACTAACCCAGTGGACCCTTTCAGATGCTTGTCTAACTTGACTCCTAGGCAGATTGGATACAATTTACCTCTGCCCACTTCCTGAATTGCCCCCCAAGTCTCAGTTCTCCTGAATTTCCTGTTACCTCCCAAACACTCCAAGTCGAAGCATCCTTGAGCCTTCTCCCTCCCCCGCCAGCTCTCAGGTGTGTTCTGTTGCTTGACTTTTCACTGCTCTCGTTAATTCTTGGGGTGATCTTATTCACACTTGTGAATAAGGGGGGTTCTGTGACATCCAGTGTGGATGAGGGAGAGGGTTTCTGTCAGAGGATGGTGATGGCTATTGATTGATCACTAAGAAACTTATCTAAAGTTTGTAAATTAAACTGTTATTGTTATTGTTGTGTAAATTAAATAAACACAACAGCCAATAATCTTCTCAAATGGGAGGGGGTGTGACGGATTGGGCCATGCCAAAATCTGACCTCTCACAAGGTGGACAAGCCCACCGTCCCTTTATTTATATTTGCACAGGTAAAGGGGGACCAGGAGTGGCTTCTTCTGTGAGGAGGATGGGGTGGAGTTAGGGAAGCCATTTGCTTAGAGAATTAGCATTTTATCAGTGGAGAGCCACCTCTGTACAGAGTCACCTACCCCAGGCTATCTGAAACAGGCCCTCATGACCGCCAGTTCCTGGGAGTCAGACCTCTGTATCCCATGGCTCGGTCAAGCCCGATTCTGATAAACATGGATGGCTCCCACACACACTCATATCTTAGTGGCATCTATCTGTTGATAATTCTCAAATCTGAATTTTTGGTCTAAATCTCTCCTAAACTCCAGATCGCTGAGTCCAGTACCTCCTACACAACCCTACTCTCTATGTCCCACTTATGTCCATGCCCACCCTGTTCAAGTGCGACCTCTTATTCTCTCCCTAAGCCTGCTTCTCCTCGGCTGCTGCCGATCTCAAAGAAACCTATGCCTCATTCAACCCCAAAGGTCTGGCTGTTATGCCCTATAGACTCACCTCCAAAGTGCTTCTCATGCCTGTCCCCACCTCCCTTCACCCCACAGTCACCTCCTGATATGCCCCCCCATCAACTCATGTCTTGTCCATTGCAACAACTTCTGAACTGGCCTTCCAACCTCCCACCTTCCTCCCAATCCATCTCTGATCTTTCTTTTTTTTTGGAACCAGGAATTGAACTCAGGGGCACTCAACCACTGAGCCACATCCTCAGCCCTATTTTGTATTATATTTAGAGACAGGGTCTCACTGAGTTGCTTAGCGCCTTGCCTGTGCTGAGGCTGACTTTGAACTCACGATCCTCCTGCCTCAGCCTCCCAAGCCACTAGGATTACAGGTGTGCACCACCACACCTGTCTCATCTCTGATCTTTTTAAAAAGAGAAACCAGCCGGGCACGGTGGTGCATGCGTGTAGTCCCAGCACTTGGGAGACTGAGGCAGGAGAATCGAGAGTTCAAAGCCAGCCTCAGCAACTTATGGAGGCCCTAAGCAACTCAGTAAGACCCTGTCTCTAAATAAAATACAAAATAGGGCTGGGGATGTGGCTCAGTGGTGGAGTGCCCCTGGGTTCAATTCCCAGTACCAAAAAAAAAAAAAAAAAAAGAAAAGAAACCTATTATCTTATTTCCTTACTTCAAACCCAAACACTGTCCCAGAGCCCTCAGAATCTCAGGCAAGCCCTTGCCTCAGTTCCAAGCCTCACCCAGATCTGCCCCACATGAGTCTCCTGCTCACCGGGCCAGAGGGAGCTGCTCTCACCTCTGAGCTCCAATGTGCTGCTCTCTCTGGAATCTTCCTGAGCCCTGTACCTGACACACCCCTAGTCATCCTTCAAACTCCAGCTTTCCCGTTACTTCCTGCACAAAGCTTTCCCCCAGGCTTTCTGTTGTCTGGCACGGGAATGTGGCGCATCGCTTTCCCCATTCCAGCAGGGATTGTAACCTTACTGCACCTGCTTTCTAGCCCAGCCAGATGCTAAGCTCCATAAAACCTGGGACTGTGGCCTCCTTGTTTATACTTATCCCTCCATTTTTCAACAGCTGCTTGTTAAATAAATGCAGAAAGGAGCTCAGAGGCATGGACACTGCCCTCAGCAGTATCACTGCCAAGTGCCACCTATTCAGTCCTGCACCCTTGGCCACCTTAGCTGTCCATCCAGGCCAAGGGAAGGCAGGGAGGAAGAGCTGTGCTTCCAGAGGGTGACATGCCACACTCCATATGCAACTTCCACATGCAGAGGGAGCACCTAGCCCCCTCCTCTGCCCCCTTCCCTCCACAGCCACTTACACTGTCTCCCATCCAATTGGCTCGTCTATAAGAGTAAGATAATGTGCAACTCATGGGATTGTTGCTCCTATGCTGTAAAATTTCATAAAAGATGATTTTTACTTGCAACGGGGACCTAGCATCCTATACTATAGCTACCACATAGGGAATGCTCACTGTATGGTAAGCCCTGTGCCAAGGGCTTTGCATATGTTAATTTATTTAATCCTCTTAGCAATTAAGAAAGGTATCATCATCCTCATATTTTGCAAATATGACCCAGAGAGATAAGTATCTTGTCTGAGTCCACATAGCTAATAAGGGAGCCAAGGTGGGAGTCAGACCCAGGCAGTCTAGCATCAAATGTCCTTAACCGCTATGCAATTTGTCAAATCTATGCCTTTCCATCCAGCCTGACTGACAGGTGTATATGTATAAAAGTCTCTGAGAAACTTTCCTATTAGCTCTTCGCCCTTTTGAAAAGTTCAGGCAGTTTACTTTGCAATATATAAAGTGTCGTAATTTATCAGAATGTGCAAAATTCTGCATCCACCTCAACTCCACTTGACAGAATGGATGGGTATCTCCTAATAGGGCTGCCGGCCTACTCAAACACAGCCAGGAGGACCCAATTAGGGAAGGATAAGGTCTGAGAAGGGTGTGAAGGGGAGTGGACAGATTTCAGATGAAACAGATGCCCCTCTCAGCAAGACCACCTGACAGAGAGACTGTGCCCATAGGGGTAGGTGGGGCCACCTTCTGTCACTGGGGAGCACTGGCCAGGGGCAGTGTCTGCCAGACCCCATCTTCTCCCTGACAGCTCTCTGCAGATTTGGGGCCCAGCTGCTGAGTGAAGAATCTGCCAGAAGGGGCGGGAGTGTGGCTAGCAGGAGAGGTGGGCACAAGCTGCATGTGGGGGCTCTGAGGACCAAGGAAGCCCTCCATCTGGAAGGTGCAAAGCTTAGATGCAGGGTTCCTGGAAAGACCAAAGAGAGTGGGCCCCAGTTCCAGTCCATTCAGAAGGGATAAGTGCTCCTGGCCCCCGACCTAGAGAGTTTCCCACCCTGCATGGGTAGAGCTGAGGGCCCCCGCCGGGCCGCCCCCCCCCCCGCCCCCCGGAAATGTGACACAGGGCCTTGCACCTGCTAGGCAAGCACTATGCCACTGGGGTGCACCCCAGCTCATTTCCTGGATTCTTTATTTTCTGCAGTACTGGGGATAGAACCCAGGGGCGCTCTACCACTGAGCTACATCTCCAGTCCTTTTTATTGTTCATTTTGAGACCTGGTCTCACTAAGTTGCCAAAGCTGGCCTTGAACTTGTGATCCTCCTGCCTCAGTCCCTTGAATAGCTGGAATTACAGGCATGGCATGCACCATGGCACCCAGCATCTGGGGTTCTTAAAGGAGAGATAATGGCTACTCCCTGCAAGGGATTGATGAGCAGAGTCTTGAGTGTGAACTTCAGGATCTGAACTCATTCCTTTCTTCCATTCATGTGAGGGATAAGGATGGTCGGGGGTTCACACAACCCTCCTAAGTTTCGGCTCCCCCCTCTGTAAAATGGGGGAATAACTTCTGCTTCAGGGTTGTTGTAGGGCATGAATGTGGCAGGGTAAGAGCCTTGCACTTGGTAAAAAACTGTTGCTTTGATCCTGTCAGATGCTGGCTAGTGAGAGGGCTGATCTCTAAGAAGGGAGGAAGCTGATGTGTGTGGGAGGATTCCTGGACTTTTAGGGGTAGCCAGCCAGCCCACACCGTGGGCCTTGAACTTGAGATCCTTTGCCTCAGCCTCCCAAGTCGCTGGGATCACAGGCCTGCACAACTCAGCCCAGCTACAAATTGCTACCATGGCAATTTTCTAAAATTTAACCTACTATCATGAGGGCAGTTTCCCCCAGGGTCTGGCACTTCCTCAGTACCACTATTGCCACTCTGGCAGTCCCTGCTCCCAGCCTTTGGTTTGGGGCCAGTTTATAGGTATTCTGACCATAGAAAATGGTTTGGATGGGGACTCACCAAGGTGGGCATCCTATGCAGGGTGGTTTTCACACACTGGCCAGATTAATATGGATGGGGTGGGGGGTGCCGTGGCACATTCCTATAATCCCAGCAGAGGTAGGAGGGTTGCCAATTGGAGGCCGGCTTTGGCAGTTTAGGGAGACCCTTTCTCTAAATAAAATATAAAAAGGGGCTGGAGGTGTAGTTCAGTGGCAGAGTACCCCTGGGTTCAATTCCCAGTACACCACACACACACAATCACACGCACATGAGGCATGTACAATATATACAAAAAAATTGGTATGGGGCTTCCTGCACCTCTGATCATGGTAAGCAGGGTCCTCTGTCGCTCTTGAGTAGTGAGCAGAGGCTCATTCATAGCAACAACTTGGGGTATGACCTCTGCCAAGTCCCCCGCCTCCTCTCTTCCCTTTCCCAGCACATCAGTCTGGGTGGAGGAGATGGAAGACAGAGGATGGGCCTCTTGCTCTGGATTCTTTCTAATTTGGGTTGTGACCTAAACTCTGCTCCACCCCATTCTGGCCTTCCATTTGGGTTCTTCAACTAAATTTGGAAGTTAAAGAGGGGAAAAAAAATTCTTTACATCTTTACATCTTTGCATCCTCATTAGACCCTTCCTAATTCCCCAATTCTCCTCAAGGCAATGCCTCTCTTCTGTCTGCTGGTACCAGTGTCAGGAAGTACAGGCACTCGGGGAAGACACAGAGGAACGTTTCAAGAGTTATTTCACCTCAGGTCAAGTCGACTGTCTAAGTCAAAAGGGCCTTTGAAATGCTCCTAAAACCACCCCACGAGCTCCAGCCTAGGGTGCTGGCATACTTTGCTGTCCCTTAAAATCCTGCATTGCTACCTTCAAGGTTAACCCAGCATGATTCCCTGTCCCTCATGTTGTCGCCAACCTCTCCCCATTTTTAAAGTGCTAAATGTTCATTTGCTAGCAGTTTGCTCTGTATGGTCTGGCCAAGCAAATATCTATTCAAATCCAATGACACATCCTGGGAGACTGAAAATCAACTGCTGGGGGGAGGAGGTGGAGCAGGATTTGTGAACTTAATTGGAGGGAAGGGACTTAAGGAAGCCACCTGACAAAGGAGGGGGACGGCTCCTGTGATCCTGGCTAGGACAGTCTAAGAGGCCTCCTCCTCAACCAGGTCTCCTGTCTCCCGTGCCCCTCTTTCCTTGTCCCCAGGCCCGGGGCTTGGTCTGTTTCCCTCTCTTCTCTGTTTCTCCCAGCCTGATCCCCTGCCTGCTTCTCTCCAAGGCCCCCTATTTTGTTTTATGTTCCTTTTCTCTCTCTCTGTGCTAATTCCCTGCCACTGTCCCTTTTGGCATGTGGGGACCTCTTCATGAGCCCACGGACTCTATGGTGCAGATGAGAGGGCCCCTCAGGTGGCCAGAACTCATATTGTCTGTCCCTGTGACTCAGGCTAAGTCACAAACAATTCTGCCTCTTTATTTGTGCAAAGAAGAAATTGAAGCAGGTTACTTAAAAAAAAAAAAAAAAAGCAACACAATTTTATTGATGAATACTTAACATACAGTAAATTGCATATTTGATTAGTTTTGACACATGTACACAATCATGGAGTCATCACCATCATCAATATACACATCACCCCAAAAACTTTCCTCATGCCCCTCACTAATCCCCCTTGTACCACCACACCCAGCCCCTCCCACCGCTCTTGCCTCCCACCCCCCCAATAATCAACCACTGATCTGAATTCTCACATTTATAACTAGTTTATTTTCCATAATTCTTACACCAATGGAATTATGTGTCACGTGCTCTTTCTGGGCTGCTTCTTTCACTGAGCACAATTAATTCTGAGATTCATCCATGATTTATTTTGTGTCAATAGCTCACTCCTTCTCATTGCCGAATAGTGTTCTATTGTGTAACACGCCAGTTTCTGTATCCACTCCCTGCTGATGGACATTCAATTTGCTTCCAATTTGGGGCTGTGGTAAAGCTGCTCTGATTATTCATGTTTGAGTCTCTGCAGGTGGCTTCTTAGGGTGCTCTGACCACTTTCTTTTTTCTTTTCTTGGTACCAGGGATTGAACCCTGGAGTGCTTAACTACTGAGACACATCCCAGCCCTATTTATATTGTGAGACAGGGTCTCACAAGTTGCTTAGGGACTGGCTAAATTGCTGAGGCTGGCTTTGAACCTGCAATCCTCCTGCCTCAGCCTCCAAAGCTACTGTGATTACAGGTGTGAGTCACTACACCTGGCTCCTGGTTTGTTTTATGGGGATGATAATTGTTCCTACCTCCCAGGTCATGCACATTACCTTATAGAACAGATCTGAAGCATTTAGCACAATGCCCAGCACAATTGTTCAGAAAAGATGGAATGGTAGCTGTTAGTTTGCATGTGCCTTTGAGTTTTAATTTTTAAATTTTATTATGTATTTATTTACCTAGCGGTGACACATGCCAGTTTCACATTTCGTTGATTAAAGCCACGTGGTCAGAGCTGGCAAAGTCCTGCCACATTCATTGGTTAAAGTCACATGACCAGTTACCATCAAAGACAACTGAGGACATGCAGTCCTACCTAGTGCAGGAAGACAGAGAGCAGGAAATATGTAAACAGCACTAATGACTACTACACCAGCCAAGTGACCTTTGAACTCATTTCCTCTTCTGCAAAATGGGAATGATAACAGTGTTGACCTCATTGACTGTTACGAAGGTTTAATGAGAAAACTTAAACAACACTTATGGTGCAGTGTGGCCATAGGATGAATGCAAGGTCTCCCTATCAGCAGCCTCAGTGAGGCTGTATTTGTATACTGCATCCCAGGGCTTCCTCCCGACTGCAAACTTCCCTTGGCTTCCAAGGCTCCACCACTGAGTGGCTGACAGAGGATGGATAACTTCCTGCAGACCTGCCTCTGCCACTCCTGGACCTCATGCTGATGACCTGGACCAAGCAAACCTCATTGCCAAATCTCCTCATCCCCCAGCGTCACTCACACTCACCTCTGAGACTCCCTACCCCTCCAGGAACTTCATTATGACAAATCCATTGGAGAAGGCAGAATCCAAGGGAAATGCAAAGGAAATTAATATCATTTTGTACTGAATACCAGACTGGATGCTTGACCCAAGGTACCTCATAATAACCCGGGGTGTGACTGTTCTCATTTTGAGATGCAGGAGCTGATGCTGGGTGTAGTTACATCCCCAGCACAGGGTTATGCAGCTAGTAAGTGGCAGAGCTAGGGTTGAAGCCTAGATCTCTGTGACTTAGAAGACCACATTCAGCCTCTGGGCTGTCTTTCATTATTTCATTCAGATTGAACTTCTGTCAGGACTCTAAACTCACTGATAGCCCAATCTCAGATGTTTTGCTTTTGGGTCCTATTGTCTGTCATGGAAACTGCCCTGTCTAGAAGTATAGGGACTAAACTTTCAGTTCTACTGCTCAGCCTCTACCTAACTATACAATGCAACTTTGAAAAGACCTTTTTGTCTGTGGGCCTGTTTCTTCATCTGAAAATAAAGGGATGGATTGGGTGACCTGAGGGTTCTTTCCAGGCCTAGGACTCGGTGACATGGAGAACAACCTTTGGCCCCAATACTGCATCAGAAAGCATTGTAAAGTAGAAGGGAGTGATGGTGAAGATTTCACATTTGAGGTTATATGGAGCATTAATTAAACACTAATTATCACTTGAAATGAAACATAGGATTTTTTTAAAGATCAATGGGATGTTAGTAATCCACCACAGTTCTCACCCTTCCTTGCTATTTATAACAAACTCTGTTTCCTCTGTGGCTAAGTCTGTCTCCTCCTATAACAGAGGAAGTGAGGCTGAACCCATGTTTGAGCTCAGACCTTCTTAGTCCACAGCCCAGTGGACACTCCCTGGGGTTCTGAGCTCCTGCTGCCAGGCAAAACTGAGCCCTTTCTCTAGGAGGACATTGGAGGCCGTGACTGAATATCTGCCAGAGGACAGGTTAAGGCCCATTCTCCCAAGGAACCAAGCCCAGCTGCTGGGGTGGGGCTGGAGGTTAACAGTGGAGGTCTGGAACCCTATCTTCCACCCCCAGAACTTTAGATCAATGCTCAGATTTTGCAAATACCAATGCCCAGTACTAACACTAAAGAAGATAAAAGGGAAGATGGCTCAAGGTCAGGCCACCCTCTGAGACATTTCTAGGGCCTATATGTATCTCTTAGGTGTTTTGATTTGTTCTCACAGGGTTACTGTTGAAAGCAGGGACTTGCCTGAACGAGATCTAGGCCAGATGGCTGCCCAAGTCGCTGCTGGAGTATTTTAACTACAGTAGCGTGGGAGCTTCCTGACTTGGAGAGGGCCCCCCACACTTCCCCCAGGTTCCCATCTGCCTAGACGCCCACAGCTCATGTCAGGAGAAATGATGGAGGCCCCAAGATGCCTGGGGGAAGGGCCTCAGTTCGGGACAAGAGCTGGGACTCAAACTCCAGTCCAATTTTTCTACTTGGGGCCTGTGTGTGTGTGTGTGTGTGTGTGTGTGTGTGTTTCTGTCAGGCAGCGAGGGAAGTATTGGGGGTGATATGTGCCTTATATAGCTGATTCTGACAAACTTCAGGATTTGGGGAGGAGGGAAGGAAAGAAGAGCAGCTGGAAGGAGGTAGAGGGAGTGAGTGGGACTAAACCAGAGAGGAAACAGTGGCTGCGCTGAAGCTGGACAGAGACTGAAAAGAGCAGGGATTGTCCTAGGCTTCCTCTGACCTATCTAACCTAAGCTGCAGTTTAAGCCTCTTTCTTCTTGGATCCCCAGGTTAGCTCCTCACCTATGAGCAGCAGAGCTCATTCTGGACCCTGGGTTGTCCTGCTGTTCCCTGGTGCCTCAGGAGAGAGTTGCTCGAGGGGTAACCAAAGTCCTGAGTCCCTGATTCTAGGTATCCTGCGTTTGCAACCAGTATGCCTCCTTGCTTGTGCCAGCTCGATGCTCTGTGGCCTGCAGGGTTGCAGAGGGGGTGGGCAGTGGCTGTAGCAACATTTCCCAGTAGTCCAACTGTGAGTCAGAGGGGTCATCTACTGTGGGAAGTCAGAGTCAACCTCCTGCAGGCAGGAAACCAGAGTTGGGCCCCAAAGAAACCCAGAGATAGATGAGCGGGGGCAGTTTTGCAAAATGCAGCATTACCATCTGGGGGGCTAAACCTGGAGGCTATTGTGCCTGCAAGAAAAGCCTAGGCCCCCCCAGCTCCCAATCTCTGGCCCTTGCTTAGAGGTGACCTGGGTAGTCCAGAACCACAGGCAAAAATTAAAATACTGAGCCTGTCGCTTATATGCTGGGTGAGACTTGGTTTCCCCAACTGCAAAGCTGAAAAGAATATTAAAGTCTAGCTTACAAGTATGAGGATGAAATAACATGGCCATGAAGTACATTATTTGTGTTATTCTGCTCCCTAACTCTCATTTTGTTTGGAAGATGGGAAGAGAATGTCCAGAACCTGACTCCTCAACTCTGCTGGTCTCTGGCTCTGGGAGTGTTCAACTGTTAATAAAAGGGTGCAAGATCTCACCAGGACCCCCCTACCTCAACCTTGGAGGTACTACTGCTGATGGTGCTCCTTCTATTTGCCGTGAGGATGAGAGGATGTTGATTTGACCTTGAAAGCTGCTGTTGAAATGATCTGCTTTTTGGTTTGAACTTAATAGGTCAAACCAAACAGGGATCTGGGTTCCTGGATGGAGCAGTTATCTGTGGGGTGGGTGGAGAAGGCTGGACAGGAAGATGGCACCAACAGATAAATCCTGTGATCCTAACCCACATCCTTGCCAAAATCTCTGACATGGTTTCATCATCTGAGGGTGATGCAAGAGGCTTGGAGTCAGACTCCCCTTTCTCCCCTCCCCCAGAGATCTCAACTCACATCTGGAGCTGCAGCTGGGTCCTCCTCTTGGGCCCTATCCAGGGGAGGGAGCTGGGTGAAGTGAGGGAAGGGAGGGCAGCTGGTGAGGGGCCCTGTGAATGGCCCCAATGTTGGGAGTTGGAGGGCAGGGAGGAGGAGTCCAGTCTCAGAGGGAGGAGAGGTGGACTGGACAGGGAATTGTGACTTCACAGCATTGGTCTCCTCCTCCATAACTGTCCTGTGTTAAAGTCTCCATGGCACCCCCTTGTCCTTTATATCCACTCCTGCAGGCAGCTGCACTCCTCCGCCTTCCCTTCCCACTCACTTCCCCACCCAGCCTCTCTATCCAGGTGCCCTTAGAGTTGAGTGCCCCCTTTGTTCCCTCCTCTTCCTGGTCATCTCAGGCCTCCCACACTGACCCCTTTGCCCCCACTGCCACACCAAGCAGAGTGTGAGCCAGGCCCAGTGGGTCATCTGTGGGTCATAAAGGTCAATGGGACTGTAGTCTAGACCTATGGAGAGGCAGTCTGAGTTAGGAGTCTGGCCAGAAATCTATCAAAAGATGGGTTTAAATGCTGCAGGGTGGAGGTGGGGGAAATTTTACTTAGACATTAGCAAGAATCCCCTTCACTAAAGGTTGACGAACTTACTGGAATAAATGCAGAAGGGCAGCTTTCCTGGCTCTTTCAAACTGTAAACCGCTAATCACTGTGGGATGCTTTGAAGCCGCGCTCTGCCCCGGAGGCCAGGGTTCTTACCCGTGCTTAGCCACTAACTCGATGTGTGACCTTGGGTAGTTCCCCTCTTTGCATGCTTCCTCATTTATGAAAGGAAAGGTCCCAATGAAGCTGAGGTTCTGCGACTCCGAGGATCCAGGCTCCTGCGTTGTCGGCTTCTCAGTCCGCCCCCACCACCCCCAATTCCTCCCGCCCCCAGCAACCTTGTGGACCGGAGCCAAGAGGTCCCTTTAAAGGCTCAAGTCCCGCCCCTGCTGCTCTTTCGGGCCTTCGATTGGTGGCTGAGGTATGGGGCGGGGCCCTGAGCGGCTCTGCTGGGCTCAGGGGCGGGTCCTGGGTCGGGTCGGCCCCCGCCCCCTTTGTTCGCGCTGCGGCGGGAGGTGGTGGCCCGGGTGGGAGGTGTGTGAGCGCGTGTGCCGCGCGGTGGGGAGCGGCGGGTCGCGCTGCCGGCTGTCAGCTAGCTCCGCGCCGCCGCCCGATGGCTCCAGGAGGTGTGCTGGACCGACCCCGGGGGGCCGGCAGTGGGTAAGCCCCTCTGCCTGTCGCCCGCGAGCATGACACCTCCAGCCTCGGCGACAGCCTTCGCCAGCAGTGCCCGCGCTCCCGCCTCCGGCAGCCGCAGCCACTGCCTTGGGCATTGGCCCCCGGACCCCCGCCCTTGATCCACGCCCAGACCCTAGCGTCAGAAGACCATGGCTGGCCAGGGGGACTGCTGCGTCAAGGTGGCGGTCAGGTAGGCACCGATAGCGGGGAAAGGGAGCGTGATCGGAGGGGGCTCGGGCTTTGTCTCGGGTGGGCTCAGAGCCGGGGGCACGGACATCGCTGGAGCTGGAGCTGGAGCCCGCACTCCCGGAGGAGGGGCCGGCCTGGGCCGGGCTGGAGGGCGCCGCGCGCTGGCCCGGCTGCCGCAGGGGAGCGGCGGCCCGGCGGACTGCTGGAAGGTGGCTTTGTTTGGGTGTTTAATTTCGGGCCCCTCTTGGGAGCCCTTAATGATCAGAATATCGAATAAACAAGGAAATCCGGTATTTCACACCCAGCCCTGGCCCAGGCCGGGCGTCTGTGTGTTTCCTCTTCGCCTCCCCACGAGGCTGCTGTCTCATAGCGGGATATTGGAAGGGAAATTTTTTTCGCCCTCATCTCACCGGGTCAGCTAGTTATTTCTGTGCTCTTCGTCCAGTTAGCCAAGGCAGCACACCCTCCCGGAGCTCGTTCTGCAGAGATCAATTGTGAGACCACGAAAGGGCTGGAATGGTGGCTTGGCCTTCCGTGGGGAGTCAATGGAAAGAACCCTGCAGGGCCTGCCCCAAAGGCGATGCGGGGAGAGGAGGGGCATTAGGTGTATTTGAGGCACTACCTTTGAGAGGGCAGGGGTGTGACGCTGGCCCATCCTCTGGCACTCAGGTGAAATTGAGCAGGGGAGGATGCCATAGATTTTTTCTGGGGTTCCATTCTCCACAGCTCTGGGACTTGAAGTGATCTGACAGAAATTAGGTTGGGAGAGGGCATGGCTGGGTAGGTTCTGTTGGGAGGGCCACACAGAGGTACAGGGACAGGAAATACTGCAAAGTTGAACCATCTGTGTTCTTTGTGCTGGGTGGAGATGCTTTACACCACACTGCCTCTCCCTGTTTTTATTTGGGGTTTTCTCTTTGAGAAGGGTGTATTAGGGGACTACCAATCTGGGACTTCACCAGACAGGATGCAGAGAGGCTTTGCCCCAGCCTTCCTCCTATGATGGGGGAGGGGAGGGTTGCAGGTCTAGGGTGGGTCCCTGAGACAGGTCTCCAGATCCTGTGGGTCAGAGATGACCCAGATTCCAGGGGTCCTGAGGAGTTGCTTTTAGACAGGGTCAGAAATGGCAATGGATAAAGGTCCCACTTCCTGTCCCAGGGCAGATGCTCCTAGCCACCTGGACAGTCCTCTGCAACCTAGAGGGGAGGCATTGAGGCTGATCCCAGATCTGGGAGGGAGGCTGAGGGAGGGAGATTGAGGCCCTTTGCCCTTGCAACCTAGGCAGCACTCAGAGAATCACTTGCGTGCAGGCTTCCTGGCTCCGAACAGCCTGAGACAAAGAGGAGCCCTGCAGGTGCCTGGTGGGCTGACTGGGGCGGGGCCAGGCTGTCGCTGGGGCTGACATTGCAGCAGGAGCCCTTGGAGGTCGAGGGTAGGGGGTGGGAGTGAGAAATGTAAATATGGCATCTGCAGCAGATGGGGAGAGTCCGAGTGCCATAAAAGGGAAATGAAGCTCAACCCCCATCCAGTGTGAACCAGGACTGGGAAGGAAGGGGCTTGGGGTGCCCCTTCCACGGAGGGGGGGGTTCCTTTAGACTCCATCTTGCAAGACAGAGCCAAACAAAAGCCCTCCACATCTGTTCAGGGTCCCCAACCTGGGCTGGGACATGGTAGGATAAGGGGCTCCCTGGGGGAAACTCAGGGGACAGCACATTGTGTTGAGGTGCTCCCTTCACATTACCACCACCAGAACAATCCTGGGGCCCTGTCCACAGAGAAGGGATTGTGCCTGCTCTCTGCACCAGTTCTTCAGGATGATCTTCCCAGTCAGATTGTCCTAAGTGAGGTCCACATGCCTTACCTTGAGTTGCTGATCTGGAAGGAAGCATGTGGGGAATCCAGCATCAAAAAAGCCAGGCTTTCAGGGGCTCCTGGAAGGTAAGGTCCCCGCCCACTCCTCCTCTCCGCCTGGGGCTCCAGCTCAAGCGCCCAGCCCGGCACACGCCAGACCTCAATGGGCAGCCGGCCGTGGAAGCAGACAATGCCTGGACAGAACCCAGTTTCTAATCAGAGCTGAGGGTAGGACTGGGCCAAGGCTGGAACGGGAGGGGGAGCAGATGGTGCCAGCGACAAGCCCTAGGGGGAGTTCTTCTTGTTTTGGATGTCTTACCTCCTGCCCCCCAACCACTCCTGCCACCTAAAGGACCGGGTGTGGGTCTGCAGTCAAGTAGAGCACTTATGAGAAGAGCCAAGGATTCGGAATTGCCTGGACCTACTGCTTCCCCAGCGCTTATTACCTCCTGCCAGGTTCAGTATATTTCTGACTTCGTGGAAGTCCTTTGTCCCTAACTGAAGCCTTTCTGAATTCCCATGAGAGTAACTTGTGGTGAACTCTGGAGTCCAGCTCTTTGGACAGGGAGGCCAGGACTGACTTGGTTTCACATGTGTGCTTAGGAGGAGAGGCCCAGGCTGTACCACTAGGTGAAGTTCCAGGCCTTGGGCTCTTGGGCTCTAATCTGGGATGAGGATCAAAGCTGTCCATCTGCAAAGTGCTACTGGGAGGGCCTAGGCTCTGGAACAACCAGAGGAGGAAATTTGCAGGACCTGGGGCTTTAGGATTAGGGGGAAAGGTCCAGGTGTGTGCAGGCCCTCAAAGCCCTACCCCATTGCCTCCCCAGCTAGGTGGAGTCTGGCCCATCTGCTCCCGAACTGGGGCTAGTCAGCTTTTACCAGGAGATTCCCAGGACAGTCTCTCGGGCCTGGCCCTCTGATCCTTTTATCCATTAATCCCCTTGTACTATAAGGACTCTCAGCTTCCTGGGCTGGACTAGAACTGGCCTTTACCTGGGGGTGGGGGAGGAGGATGTGCAGCACAGCTAGAGAGAGGTGAGGCTGAGCTGCAACCTGCCTCCAGCAGCAGAAATACAGGCCTGACAAATGTTAAGAAATACAAGTTGGTGAAGTCGAAATTGGGGAAGGAAGCCAAGTCACATGGGGAGTTTATTTAAGACCCTTTCAAGCCCCCAGCTCTGAGCCCCCACCTTGAGGGGAGCCCTTAGTGTTGCCTAACCCCCTCCGGCTTATCTCTGCCTGGCTTCCCTAAGCTTCCTTCCTTTAGTCTGCTGGGGAGGGGGAGGTGCCTTGGCCAGTCCCACATCCATCCGTTGAGACTACAGGGTTGAACAGGGTAGGGAGGGGATTAAGGGGGGCACCAGCTGGGGACATAAGGGACAGCCTTAGACTGGACCCCTGTCCTCTCCCATTTGGGTTCTCTAGCTGCTATTATTTCCCTAGTTCCAGACTACTCTGAAATCTTGGTCAGTGACTATCTAAATTTTCAATCAGGAGCATTGTGGGATTGGGAGAAAGAGAGAGTGAAGAAGACTGCAGGAAGTGTGTGTGGGGTGGTGGGCTCGTGGGTGCCTTCAGGATCCCAAAACCATTCAGAGTCAATTGATGCCAACTGCATCTCATGCTTTCCAGTTTGCAGATCTGGGAAACTGAGGCCCAGACAGACCCTCTGAGAGTTATGTGGCAACCTGAGAGTCTTGGTGGTGGCCTCCTGCTGCATTAACAGGGCTTACATCATCACAAGGAAGTGGAGGAGAGTAACCACAGGCCCTGAAACCTCCCCTCCTCCACCACCCAGCCAGTGTGCTTGATTGGATCTCAGCTTTTGAAAACTTCAGGGTGGGGCTGGGGCGGGGCCTGGGAGGTGACTGAGGTGACACATGCCAGGCACTCTTACTCTGAAGACTCAGGGAGCAAAGGGCAGGATTGGAGCCAATGCAGTGCATCTGCTGGATGGGTCATGGGTCCCCTTCCCTGATTGTCCTTCTGGGCCTCAATTTTACTCACTGGGGAATGGGAACACCTGGATTGTTCTGATCTGTTCATTTGTGCAGAGCATTTGAATGAAACAGAAGGTGTATAATTCTTGGAGTGAACAAAATACAGATGGACTCCTGCAGAGTCAAATATGAATAAATCATTTAAAAAATAAGTCCTAACTTAAGCAGACCTAACAAGCATCTCCCTAGTTTTAAGCAGTAGTGAATTATTGGGTAAAGTGAATCCAGCTATTTATTTATTTAGAGCAGAAAGCCTTCTGTGGTGGAAAAGAGTGAACTAGGAAGTGGCTCAGCACTATGATTTATTGAACACTTACTTTGTGCCAGGCTCTGTGCTCTGTGCCTGCATTATCCCATTACACTCACCAAGTAACTGAGGCTCTCCCATTTGTAGATGAGTGAACACAGCGGCAGATGCAGGAGGCTGGATCTGAACCCAGAGCACTCCTCTTTGCAAGCATGGGGCTCCTCAGACTGCTCCAAGCCACCTCCAATCCAGCTGCTAATTGGCTAAATGCTCTGGTCTCTGCTTCCGTTTCTTCAAACGCTTTACATCTGAACATAGTTGCCCTGGGGGAGAATGTGAGAGAAGTGCACGGTGTGTGCAGCTGTGTGACAAGGGATTTGCCTCTTGGGGCTGCTTGGCACAGGGCCGCCCATCACCACCATAGCCCTAGTTCCTAAATCCTCGTGATTTCCTTTTGGTTTGGGGGAGTTCCTGCCTCCCCAATCTCTTGGCACTCTCTAGAGGAGGAGTTTCTGGGGCTGCCAAGTCTCCTGCTGCCACCCTCCCTGACCAGCCAAAGGTCAGAACCCCAGGCGTCCTGGGCCTCCTGGCCTCTCATTTTACCTCTGGACAGCCTTGCAATTGAGGGCATTAAGGAGGAAAGCCGACTCCTCCTGCTCCTCCCCTTAGGACAGCTGGAGGAGCACTTCCTGGGAGGGAGCAGGGCTAGGACAGATCTACACCCCCATCCTATGGAGGGGGAAAGGGGGAGGCTCTGGGGGGCGGGGCAGTGAAGCCCCAGAGTGGCAGTAGTGTGGACTGCAGTGTCCTGTTCTCTGGAGGACTCTTTCACCTCCAGCTGCTCCGAGGCATGGAAAGGAGGGTATGCCTTGGTCCCTGTCCCCAGATGCTTGAGTCCCTGTGCCTCTGACTTCTCGGTCCACTATCACAGCTGGTAGTGGAAGCTGCCTGTCCGTCCTTTCCCCGGGCTGGGCTGGGCTGACCTGGGGCTGAGAGAAGGTGCACCAGGAGAGCCTGCTGTGTGCAAGCTGGCAGTGGGGGCGGGGACAGAGCCAGTGTGGCTCCCCGCCCTCCCTCCACAGCCAGCCAGCCAGCCGCCTGTTGCTCTGCATTCCTCAGCAGGGGAGCGTCCCCAGGGTCCAGTCCCCACTGAGCTGTCCCCCACCAGATGCAGATGCCGTCACAGCTCTGGGCTCTGGGCTAAACCAAACTGCCGCATCTCCCGTCTCCCGGGAGGTCATGGGAAACCCCTACCAGATGCCCCGTGCTGGGGGTGGGACTGCAAGAGCACAGCTGAGTGGCACTTCCCTGAGCTGGGCTTGCCCTTCCCAGGCCCCAGAGACAGAGGACTCACTCCATGGCTTAGGAAGCTCCTGCTGCTGCTCTCAGCCAGGTCCGTGCACTGGGCAGGCTGGGGGCACATCCAGCTCAGGGCGACGGGACTGGCCCTTTCTCTCAGCCTCTCGGCATCCCGCTCCCTGCTGCTGACACCACATCCTGTCTTCTTGCTGCATCCTCCCCAGTGCCTGGTTGCAGCCTCTCTGGGGAGTACTCCTGATGCCCTGGAGGGCCATGGACAGGAAGACCCTCCCGGTGCATACCATACACCCCTCCCGTTTGCCTGCCTGTCCCTGGCATTACTCAGGAGTCAGTGGCCAGGACTCTGGGGTGAACTGAAAGAGTGTGGTCAAGCACATCCCTGAGGAGGGGTGGGATGAGTTCTGAACCCCATGTGTTGGGTTGACACCCCAAGACCTCCTATAGGTTTTTTTTTTTTGAGTGTCACTCCCTCAAGACCATGTTCAGGGGCAAAAGTCAGGCAGAAAAGGTTACAGACCCCTTTCACTGGGCCTGCCAGGGCCTCATAAACTCATGCCCTTTGACCCCACTATACAAAACCTTCTTGTGCAGGGGTTCAGAGCCAGACCCAGTCTTTTTCCTGAGGGCAGCTGCAGGAGGGCTGGGCTGGGGGCAACTCTGAGAGGTTAGGGGAAGGTCCAGCAGGAAGGCAACAAGACCCTCGGGCTGTCCCAGGGCTCTGGTGGCTCTGCCCCAATAAGACTGGGCTCTCCCCCACTTTCCCAGTGCAGCTAAAGGGATCAGCACCCCAAAGTGGATCTTGCTGCCCTGACTGATAGATGGCTGGCCTCTGTGGGAAGGTGCCTCGTCTGGGCTCAGTCAGTAAAAAACCCCCTGGTGTCTTGGAGCCAGACTCCCCAGAGAGCAGGGATTTTGCTTCCAGCCGCCTTCCCCAGAACTGGCAGGCTGCCACGGGAGGAGAAGGAGGTGGAGGAGGAAAGGGTGCTCTGTAAAGCGGGGTGCAGATGTCCTCTTTCTGCTGCCGAGAGAACTGCCTTGCTCTGGCAGGGAAGTAGGGTCCGTGCTTCCCAGGCCCCAGGTCTCAGCTTCCTTAACGACAAAATGGAGAAATGCTTTCCCAACAGGCCACTGATGGCACTGCTGGCAGCTGTTGGTGAGATCAGTCAGGGAGATTCTCTGAGGGGATCGGTTTTCTCCAGTCTGTCCTGCCCTGGTGCAGAGTCGCTTGGGGGATGCAGCAGGACTGGGCAAGGGCAGGATTGGTTGGAATTTCATCTCCAGCATTCCGAATTATGTGACTCTCAGTTGTTAAATCTCACCTTCTGAGCCTCCCCAAATGGGGCACATATCCCTTTCTTCGCAGGGTTGTCACAACACATTATCTCTGTTCATGTGCATAAATGAGCTGGGTACCTAGGTTTTCAACTGATAATAGATATTGTCCTTATCAGATGAGGCCTGGGAGGCAGAGGATGCATGGAGGAAGAGACTCCAGACTCCTCAGGCTTCCCTGTCCAGGTTTAACAATTGTCACAGGCAGGAAGTTCTTTTTGCTAGTTTATCTAAATCCCTCCTGCTGCAGCTAAGTTCCTCTTTGATCTTGCCCTGTCACTGATGAGGAAGAGCTGGCCCCTGGCAGGTTACAATGTGGCAAAGTGACCCAGTGTGCCCGCAGATGAAAGATCATGGGGTTCCTCTCTGTGCCCCTCCCCTACCTCTCTCCCCAAACACACACAGACATGCACACAGATATGAACATTTTCACCAAGGAGGATCCAACACTTTGACTGCCCCTCGGCCCCTGCCATCTTGGTTGAAGCCAGGTGTGCTGACTCTGGACTGGATATGAGGAGGGAAGTGGAATCTGGACCAACTTTACTTTTCCCCTCAGGCTTTGGTGCATCATGCCCAGAGACTGACTAGCCTCAGGGGCTCCATTTCAGGATTCCGGAAAGGCATTAGGGATCCTGCTGGAGCAAAGAGCAGATAAGCTCTTAGCTCCCTGAAGCTTTTTTGGAAGGATCTAGTCATGTTGCTTATTTTGATCATTTGAGAGGTGAGTCTAGTCCATGTTTCTGGATCTGAAAGTTCTTGAGGTAGGGCCTGGGGAGAGGGGTCCCTCAGCCTGGACGTCCCCAAGTTCAAATTACACACAGGTGGGCAGCTGCATGCATGCTAAGTCTCCCTAGGCTCTTCTCTAGATGGATCTTCAGGACTGAGGGCTAATAATGGTGATCTTCATAGAAGACCTTGTTCCTTATTAGCTATGTGACCTTGAGCCAGGTTACTTAATTTCTCTGAGCCCTCATTTGTAAATTAGAAGCAAAAATGCCAACTTTAGAATTAAATGGTATGGGATGACCTGATAGAGGAACAGCATCCTAAACAGTGCCTAGCAAGAGGCAGCCTGCTTCCTGAGGATCATGGTGGGTACCCCACAGCAAAGAAGACCAATCAGGAGTCACAAACTGTGCGCTATCTTTCTTTTTTCTTTCTTTTTTTTTTTCTTTTTTGCGGTGCCGGGGATTGAACCCAGGGCCTCGTGCTTGCAAGACAAGCACTCTACCAACTGAGCTGTATCCCCAGCCCCATGTGCTCTATCTTTATAAGAATTCTCTAGGATTCTGGAACAGTTCACAGTTATATTAATGTCACATTCTGTTACTTCTCCTCAGTGAGAAATAAGACCCTTCAAGTTCAAAGAGCTGGGAGCCCTTAGGGACCTCAGGATAAGATTTGGGGGGAAGGTCCGTTAGAACTGGGGAGCTGTCCTAACCAACTGATAGGGTGGGGCTGATTTCATCTAAGAGGCTGAACTAACTGCTGGGAGCCCAAGGTCACTGGGAGGAGTTCCTGGGAGGGGTGATTGGCCCGCTTTGCGTGATGTCACTAAGAAGGGTTGGAGGTGAGGCTGGGCAGTCCCCATCCTCCCGCTCCGATTCAGTGCCGCTGGGTGTGGGGCTCCAGGCACGTGCCCGGATGTGCCCAGTTGTTACCTCTGCAGAGGAAGTTTTCTATCCTTGGCAGTCTCTCAGCATCCACCCGCCCCCGGCCTGCCTCCTCCCTGTCTCCTCTGCCCTGTCCTCCAGGCTCCCCAAAGAGCCGAGGAACCGCTGAGCTCAGCTCTTCCCGCAGCCTTTGTCCCCGCCGGGGGCTGGGCCCGGGAGGAGGGGGCTCCCAGCCGCCCGCGCGTCCTCCGCCGGGTTAGCTCCCTTCTGCGGGGGAGGGGGACCGCTTCCCACATCACGCCAGCCCCTGCTCAATTGTGAGCGGAGGAAGCTCAGCGACCTCGTCGCCTGTGCCAGATCCTGCCTCTGAAAAGCTCCGGGCCCTTTCTCCTCGCTCTCGCCGCCTCTCACCCGCCGCTCAGCCTGCGGGTTGCCAAGTGGCAAATAGGCAGGCTCTGTTCTGGGGACTTCGGGCGGCTCTGCGCAGGGCAGCCCTGCCCGCCAGCCCTCCCTCCCTCCTCGCAGGACCTCCCGAAGGGATTGGGGGAGGCGGGAGGGGCGGGACTTGGGGGGCGACATGACCCTGGGGGGTATTCAGGCGGCCTTGGGCAGAAATGTCACAGGATCTTTGGGCCACATACCTTTATGGACAAAAAAACGGGCTGCCGGCCTGAGGGCCACAGTTTGCTAATTTGAGGTTTGTTTGTTTTTGTTTTAATTTGTCTTGATCGCATAGGGTTTGTTTGATTCCCTTGCCTGCTTACACTTTGTGCTTAAGTCACATTTGACTTTAGTCATGGCTCTGTCTTTAGCTCTTAGGGCCCATGGTGTAGTCAGGAGACACCCCTGACCCCTCCCCATGCACCAGGGTTAAGTGGTTCCCATCCTTGTCACCTGCTTTAAGGGGAACTCTCTTATCTGGGGCAGAATAGGTCACTGCCGCATTGAAGCAGCCTACAGAAGTGATCTCACTCACACTGGGACCAGAAGAAGAGGCTGATGGGGGCCGGGGTTAGGGTGTTCTTAGAAAGTTAAGACTGGGAAGATGTCTAGATAAGCCAGGCGGAAGTCCAGAGTCATATGCTGTAAGAGGTCGGAGGCTGGACGAGGACCAGTCCTCCAGGTTTGAATCCTCCTCTAGGCAGAGTGTGTCGAGGAATGCCCCTGGAAGGCGAGCCCTGGCAGGCAGGGCAGCCCAGTCCCAGCCTGCACCTATGTGGATGAACATGTAGGACTCCTGCCTCTGATGGTGGGGAGGAAATTTCTTTAGTGATCTGGGGGTTGAGAGTTTTCTGGGTTGGATGCTGCCAGAGAAGTACAAGAACATTTGTAGTTAGCTGGAGCTGGGAATGAGGCCCCACTTCATTGTATGTACTGCGCATGTGACTTAACCATGTCGAGTGTCTTCTTTCCTTTCTGAAAAATGGACAAAGAAACCTCTAACTAGTAACATCACTTAAGGTGATCCGAGGGGCTGCCTGGCCCAGGACTAGCACACGGAATGCACCCAGGAAATATTCATCCTCCCTTGCTTTCATCCATAGCTACTCATTCAGTCCCATTCCCAGGACTGACAGTCTCTCCCTCTTCCAGTCAGTTGCTTTTGGATTTAGTGGTCATTCAGAACCCATGTACTCTATCTCCCAGCTGGTACCTGTTTTTCTGGGTGACACTGTTCACCCACATATGCCCTAGCAAGGCACCTGGTGCTTAGAATAAGCCAGCATGGGGTTATATTGCTCTTTGTGACCAGAGAGAACCCTACATCAGGATGTGCTGGGCCATCAAAGGGTCCCAGGGTGAATACCAACTAATCCTACAAGTCTTGAACCCTAAAACCCTGGAATGCCCTTGTCTGCATGCTCCCTCCCAGACTGCTCTTCTACTGACTCTCTCCATCCTGGGAGGCAGGCTCCCTGGGTGGTCTGGGGGCTAGCTGCTGAAGGAGAGGCTGCCCCTCTCACTGAAGGGCTCTGACAGCGGGGCTGGAGCTCCCCCTTGCCTGCGCCCACTGTCTCTAGGGATGCTGATTCGATTTGCTCCAATCGCCAGTGTTGCCATCTGCCTCCAGTAATTAAATGGTATTTGAACTGGATCCAGAAATCCCATCGCAGGCAGCCACGTGGTGGGAAGGGTGTCCTCAGGAGCTTGGTTTTGCCCGCACAGCTTGAGGGTCCTCGGAGACTGCTTGGGTCAGAACCTTGCTTCACCTGGGAATATCCAAATGTCCTGGGAGGAATTGCCCTGGTCTTAGGTCCCACAGGCCCAGGACAGAGCAAAGTCTGAGGTCCTGTCCTGTGCGGTGCCTTATCTCTCTGTCTGAGGTTGCTGCCTGCACCCTCCCTGAATACAAGACTTTCCCTGGGCCCTCCAAACCCTGGTCCTTATAGACAGCATAGTGCAGGAGCATCACAGGGGAAGTGCATGCAGACAGCCTGAGCTCCAACTGGCTCCTTACTGTCTGTGTCTCTGGATGACGCCATCCCGGATTCCTCATCCATAAATGGGGTTGTCACGAGTTAGTAAGTGTCAGTGTGCAGATGCTGCTTGGCATACAGTGAGAATTCAGTGTGTGAGCTGCCGTTATTAATGTAGAAGTAGGAGTCAAGGTAGGAGTTTGACCTGAAGTCTGTTGCGGGGCACGGTTCTGGCCTGCAGGTCCAGAGAAGATGAGCAAGAACGGGGCACAGTGGCACATGCCTGTAATCCGAGCTGCTCAGGAGGCTGAGGCAGGAGGATTGCAAGTTCAAAGCCAGCCTTAGCAACTTCGCAAGGTCCTAAGCAACTTAGTAAGGCCCTTTCTCAAAATAAAAAGTAAAAAGGGCTGGGATTATGGCTCAGTGATTAAGTGCCCCTGGTCTCAATCCCTGATACAACAAAACAAAACAAAACAAAACAAAACAAAACAAAACAAAACAAAAAAATAAACAGAAGACGAACAGGAAAACAGCTTCCAGTCAGAAATCAATTCAGGTGGGAGACTGAGAAGCAAGTTTCTCACTTATCTTGACCTAGGAGAGCTAGATAAGGATAGCAACTTCCTTGGGCTTCCCTTCTTTTCTGGGGAGAGCTACCCACCATGAGAACTTGTTCACACCTCAGAGAAAACACTTTTAAAGAAAGCCCAGACATTCTCATGTGGAAGCAGATGGGGAAATAACTGCCCCACTCCCTGGGAATTTTCCCACCTCCCTAGTCCACTCCTTTAAAGTCAAAGTGCAGGTAACAGTTTCAGGTGAGCACCTCCTGGCCTGCGTTCTGAGTGTGCCATGGGGACTGGGCCCAGGACGGGAACGGGATGGCAGCTTGGAGGCCCTCAGCTCTGTAGCTTGGCGCCTCTGGGCCCTGGGTGGGTGCTGGCCTGGTCCCTCTCAATCTTTTCTTTTCTTGGTAAATGTTGGCTTAGGGAGAGGGAGCCTGACAAGCAGCTCATTGTGAGTGCCCAGCCAACAGGGCTGGCTTGTGTGAGCCCATGGGCATTAGAACCTAAACCCCCCTTTACTTTAGGGTGTTTGGGGGATGCTTTCTGCCAGGCTCTTCACACGCATGCTCACTGACACAAGCTTGGTTGCCATGGAAATCCCGTCATGGTGATGACTGCTTAGAAGAGGGAAGAAGGGATAACTGATGGAGACAGTCTGCCCATGACTGGCTCCCCACTCAGTCCTGATGCCACTTACTGTCCTCTACATGAGGGAGCCTGCCAGGATCTGCGATGTGGTCCACCCTGTGGCTGGCCTGGTGTCCTTCCTAGAGGTGCCTGCCCTTTGCAGGAAGCATTTAACTTGGCCTGGGATGCCACACTATGCTTTGTCTGGCCACTCGGCTCCTGGAGGGAGCCAGACCTGGTGACTGTGAATGTCCACCAGGCTCTGGCATCTGGGGAGGACCCCTGCAACCCCCACAGGCCTTGGCAGAGGCTCTGACCCCCTTCAGAACAGGGCCCTGACTTGGAATGTGACCCAGAACCCGGCCTGTCCCTCTATTCCCTGCCCTGGCCATGGGCTTTGCCTCCCCAGAAGCAGACAAATATTCTTGCTCAGAAGGGTGTTGATCTCCAAGTTCCCCAGTCCAGCCAGGACTATGTGCTTGCTTTCTTTTCTTTTTTTCTCCCCCTCCTTTTTTTTGGGGGGGGTGGGAATTGGGGATTGATTCCAGGAGTGCTTTACCACTGAATTACATCCCTAGTCCTTTTTATTTTTTGTTTTTTATTTTGAGATGAGGTCTCACTAAATTACTAAGGGTTTTGCTAACGTAGCTAAGGCTAGCCTCAATCTCAGATCCTCCTGCCTCAGCCTCCTGTGTTGCTGGGATTACAGAAATGCACCACCACAATCTGGCAGGACTGTTTGTGTTCATGCCACACAGACCTGGGTCTGGCTCCATTGCTTGCCATTATACAGCCTTGGACAAGTCATCTGAACTCTCTCAGCCTCAGTTTTCTCGTCTGTAAAATCAGGCAAATAATAGATACTTCACAGGTTTATAGTGAAGAATACATGGATTAATTTATATAAAATATTTTAAAGACAGATTGAAGTACTGAGTACTCAATAAATGATAGCAACAGCTGTTTGGGGGGATGATACTTTTATACTACATTACCAAAGCTGTCCTCTGTGAGCTCCCTCCCTCCCTCCCTTCCTCTCCACCCGCTACAAAGGGGAAGATTGGCAGGTAACTTGAGGGAGGAGGGCCTGACCCCCGGCTTTTCTATCCTGGGCAGGATCCGGCCCCAGCTCTCGAAAGAGAAGATTGAGGGCTGTCACATCTGTACGTCTGTCACCCCAGGGGAGCCCCAGGTCCTACTGGGGAAGGACAAGGCCTTCACCTATGACTTTGTCTTTGACCTGGACACCTGGCAAGAACAGATCTATTCGACCTGTGTGAACAAGCTCATCGAGGGCTGCTTCGAGGGCTACAATGCCACCGTGCTGGCCTATGGGCAGGTAAGCCACCTCCGCCCCCAATCGTGGTCACCCCAATTTTGGTCTCCCCTCATCCAATGGGGAAGACAGCCCCACTTCAGAGCAATTGAGACACACTGTGTGGTTTTGTCTATTGTCTGAGGATGTGGCTGTGCCGCTGGTTAGCAGGAGGGCTAGGCACAGTGACTTCCATGCTGGTGCCTCCTGAGGGTGTGGGTCAAACCCCTTCCGTCTTTGCCAATGCAGACCGGGGCTGGGAAGACCTACACTATGGGCACTGGCTTCGACACGGTGACGTCAGAGGAGGAGCAGGGCATCATCCCGAGGGCCATCGCACACCTCTTCGGGGGCATCGCTGAGCGCAAGCGACGGGCACAGGAGCAGGGTGTGGCTGGACCTGAGTTCAAAGTCAGCGCTCAGTTCCTGGAGGTACTGTGGCCTCGTGGGATAGGCAGGAGGAAGACATGGTAGACCACAAGACCATGGAAGCTGGGTCCTCCCCAGTGTGGTGAAATCACCTAGGGAGTCATGGGGACATCTATAGCTGATGAGTTCCTTGCTGCTGGAAGTCCCCAGGCAGGGACACAGGGATTGGTGGGAAGCTTTGAAGGGTTTCCTACGTCAGTTGGTGAGAAGTCAGTGACCTATGAGATCTCAAACCCTGACTGATTCTAGCTCTGACACTTTTGAGCCCTGTGACCTTGAGCATGTCATTTCATACACTGAACTTCATCTGTAAAATGGGGGTGATGTCTACTTCCTTAGGGTTGGCGAGGATGATGTAGAAGCATATTACTTGCGTATGATAACAACTTTGGTTCTTGCCTTTCATCTGGCCTTCACTGAGTCCCTCCTCTGCCTCCAAGTGGCCTGCCTATCTCTTTCTGGCTGAGATGCTTCCTGGCTCTGAGTCTTCCTGGGTCTCCTGACAAAATGGTCCCAAGAAGAGCCTTCCTTTTGCCTCTGGCCCTGCCTGTGTGGGGAAGGATGTCAGCCTGAAACTGTGACAGCCAGGAGCTTTCAGGGGCAAAAGAGGGGATCTCTTGGCTCTCTGACATTTGGGCAGTGCTAAACCCCAGCTCAGTAACCCCAGAAGTAGGCACTCCCTACTGTGACCAGGCCCTCTCCAAGGGTTTCTAGGAAGGCAGGCAGACAGGTTCCTCCCCTGGGATACATGGCTGGGCCTCTCAGATCCTCAGCATCTAAACCCCCAAGCCAAGGAGCCCAACCCTGAGGTGTTTGCTGGGTTTAGAACCTGGGCTATCACCCCAAAACCCTGGTGCTCTGACTGTACCCTGGTTGTCCTTTGAGGGAGGTATGTGTCATCAGCCCTGCCCACACTTTCCCATACCCCACCCAGTACCCATCAGACTCCTTCCTGGGCACACATGGCCACTGCTTTCCTGATTTCTTAGGGGACCCTGTGTTTTAGACTGGGCAGTTTTTCTTTGTCCTTCTAAACCTTTGCTTCTGATGAACTGCCTGCCTGTGTGTGTGTGTGTGTGTGTGTGTGTGTGTGTGCACGTGTCCTGCTGCTTGGGTATCCCTATATCCCTATTAGCTTTTCTCTCACATCTCTTTGTTTTCTTCCTTTCTCCATCCTGTTGCCATGGAGATCCACAAAGAGGAGGCTATTTTCTAGAAAATCCATGCCAAGGGATAAACCACAAGGGGTTAAATGATGCAGTGTGTCTGTCCCAATATAGACAGACAGACACTAGAATACCCCCTCTCCACCATCTCTCCTTCTGTTTCCTCTTCCCCTTCCTGTGAGATATTTCTATCCCTTTAAGGCCGTCAAAGCCTCAGATGTCTGAGGGCTGCAGTCCCCCTCCCCCTTGCCCCACTGGATTCTCCCCCATCCCTTTCCTGCTCCCAGTCCCAGATCCCTGCCTATTGACCACCCCAGCCCGTCAGCAGGTGGAAGTTTCCTTGCTCCTGATTCCAATCACAGGAATCTCCTGGGCTACCATCTGAAATGGGTGGCTGCTCCCAACTAGGCCACCTCCCCCAATGGGCTCCCCAGAAGGCTGGGCCACAGTCTCCTTTCTCCCTTCTAAGCATAGGGCAAGGCACATAACCCCCCACCCCCCCACTGGGAGGTTGTCATTATATCAACCCCCAGGACTGTGGGGATCAGGGTATGGCCCCTGGTGGTCTCTGAGCTCTGCCTCTTCCTTACCTCATCTGGAATCATCCCACTTCCTCTTTCCCAGTTCAGTAATATAATAAGATCTGCCCAAGTCATGGTCAACTCTTCCTTGTCTCCTCTCTAGGACCCACGTCCCTTTGTCCCTGTAGGTCCTTAGCCCCCTACTAGGACTGAGAGCTGCTTGCTACTGGTTCCTTGGAGTCGAGGAACAGTGTACAACTGCAGGGTAGTTCTGCCCAGAGCCCAGCTGCCCTCCTTGCCCTGTCCAGGAGAAAGATCCAATATTCAGAACCCAAAGGGGAACAGGATTAGATAAGTTAGCTTCCAGAGCCTCAGTTTCCACTTCCGCAAAATGAAGGTGGTTTAGAAACAGGAGACCCCTTAGGGCCCCACCGTGCGTGCCATTTGAACCCAGCTGCTGTTTCCTCCTCGGCACAGCTCTACAACGAGGAGATTCTTGACCTGTTTGACAGCACTCGTGACCCTGACGCTCGCCACCGTAGGTCCAATATCAAGATCCACGAGGACGCCAATGGCGGCATCTATACCACAGGCGTCACGTCTCGCCTCATCAACTCCCAGGAGGAGGTGAGCATCTGCTGGGGGTTCAGGGCAGGCACAGGACATCCTGAAAGGCCAGCAGCTGGCAGCACAGCCTCTTGAGTCCTCACTTCTGCATCTGTCCCCAGCTGATCCAGTGCCTGAAGCAGGGCGCCCTGTCACGCACCACAGCCAGCACCCAGATGAATGTACAGAGCTCCCGCTCCCACGCCATCTTCACCATCCACCTGTGCCAGATGCGTGTGTGTGCCCAGCCTGACCTGGTGAGGAGCCCCCTGGGACCCAGGAGTTTCTTGCTACAGGGATGTCCCAGGGAGGACAACACGAGGAGCCCTGAACCCAAACTAGGGGCTTGTCTGCCCCTTGCTGATTTTTCTTTCTTCTTGAGCTTCAGTTCCCCCATCTATTCAGTGGGGTGATGAGACCTATATCATGTTGTGAACACCGAATGAGAATCAGGCACCTGTGGGTACTATGCTCTCAGACACGATGCTTTGCACATGCGAGGGGTGAGGTTCCACCCAGGCTGCCCTGACTCTCCTGGACAGCAGTCCTGGACAGCAGTGCTGTGGGACAGTAGACCAGGAGCAGAAGAGCCTCAAGTGGGACAGGGCTGGCGAGTCAGAGGCTGACTTCTACTGCAGGTGAATGAGGCGGTGACTGGGCTTCCTGAGGGCACAGCTCCTACCAATGAATACGAGACGCTCACTGCCAAGTTTCACTTTGTGGACCTGGCTGGCTCTGAGAGGCTGAAACGGACAGGGGCCACTGGTGAGCGGGCCAAGGAGGGCATCTCCATCAACTGTGGCCTGGTACGTACATGGAGGTCCCCAGCCCCAGCAGACAGCTCAGCTCTGGCTCAGACCTGCCCAAGGCTCTATGACTCCATGGCTGCCCAGTCTTCTTGGGCTTGCCAGCTGTTGGGCAGGGCAGCCATTGGCGCCATTTCTAGGTCTTTGGTCCTTTACTCTCAGGCCTCACCTCTGCCCCAACTCCCCGATCTCACCAGTCTATCACATCTGCCTATAAATTGCCCAGGGTCTGTGGCCTGCTAGGACCAGTGAGGCAGGTACAGGTGGCTTGGGACTGTGCTGTGCCTGCTTCTCCCTCCCTGAGTGACCCCTGAGCACAGGTCTGTCTCCTGCAGCTGGCCTTAGGCAATGTGATCAGTGCCCTTGGGGACCAGAGCAAGAAGGTGGTACACGTGCCCTACAGGGACTCCAAGCTCACGCGGCTCCTCCAAGACTCTCTGGGGGGCAACAGGTATCCGATGACCAACATCCAAGGAAGGGATGGGAGAGGCAGGGAGGTTTGGGGAGAATACTGATGTGAGGGTTGGATGCATGATGGCCCTGGGGAGGAAGAGGCCTTCCCATCTAAGGCTGAACATCAGGGAGGGACCTATGACCTTTGACTAGTTATGCTCAGACTCAGTTTCCTTGTCTGCACAACAGAGATATTCATAAGGGAAGTCATACAGCCCAAATGAGACAATAGATGGAAAATGCTAGAAAAAGGCAGGGGCTGTGACACATCCTCATGTCTAAGCAGAGGACTCTGGCAACTAGGCATCACCACCTTCCCCACTTTGTTAGCTCCCTCCACTGGGTTCCCCTCTGGCAGGGGAGACTCTTGGCCAGGTGGTCCAGAGACCCACATCCCAGCTCTGTGCCCCCAAATGCCCAGGTCCTTTGGGCATTAGAGTAGTGAGGTGTGGGGTGGGGCAGAGCTTCCTCATCTCTCACTCTCACCCTGGCCTGACTGCACCCCCCAGCCAGACCATCATGATTGCCTGCGTGAGCCCCTCAGATCGGGACTTCATGGAGACACTCAACACACTCAAATACGCCAACCGGGCCCGCAACATCAAGAACAAGGTGGTGGTGAACCAGGACAAGACGAGCCAGCAGATCAGCGCGCTGCGGGCTGAGATCGCTCGCCTGCAGATGGAGCTGATGGAGTACAAAGCGGTGAGCAGGCTCTCAGGCTCTGTCCAGCATTCCTGCTGGACGGTGGTGCCTGCCACCTCCCTGTCACCTGAGCATTGCTGTGTGCCAGGAATGGGGCTCAGGTGACTTCAGCAGCCTGGTCCCTCTAGGCCTTAGAATGTAAAGTTCTTGGCTTTTGTTGCATGAATATTCTGCCCAGAGAAGACACCATCCAGGGTGTTTTTATGTCCACTGAACATGCTGTGTTGGAACAGATGAGAATGCTATGCTGTGATAGAGAAATTGACAGTGGAGACCGCAGTCATCCACTGTGCTGCGGGGGGACAGAAGAGAGAGTTGGTCCTACTCACTGGGTAGACAGGGAAGGACCTAAGAAGGAGGCCTTTGATATAGATTTTGGAGAACAAAGGCAGTATCAGCAAGAGGAAGCAGGTAGGCATTCTAGGTAGGGAACAGAAGTGAGAAAAATGGGTGCTTTGGAGGAAGTGTGTCATTCTATGTAACTATGGTAACTATGCTTGAAGTTACAACTGGTGGCCCATAGCCTGAATCTGGCACACAAGTGGGTTTTGGTTTGGCTTGCACATGTTTTAAAAGACTGCTTAAGCATCAAACTTTCTAAAAATCAGAGAGTTTTAGCTTTTCTGGAAAAATTTCAAGTTCTAACAACAAAGTACAAAGTTGACTGAAATGAATGGTAGTTGCCTCTTTTAGACCAACTCTATGACTGTTAGCTCCAGTCTCCACCACTCCCTGTTACCTTACACCAAGACTGACTCAGTTATGAAATGCCTGGCCCAGGTAGGACTTTGTACCTGGTAGGGTTTGTGCAAAGTAGCATTTGTGGAGATAGGAAAATGAGTGACAGGAAGATAGGTCAAGGTAGGACAGTGGGAGACCTTGAATGGCTGGTTATAGAATTTGGATGTTTTGCTGTTAAGGGAACTTATGTTTGCATAGGGAGCATTGGGAGGCAAGAGCTGTATTTTAGGGAATCCAGGGATAGGGGAGTCTGTAGTGCTGCCATGTCCTAGAAAAGACCAGGGGCCCTGGCAGGGAGAAGAGCATTGTTAGCACTTCCCTGCCCTGTGAGATTGCTCCCTGCCTGTGCCCTCTCCCAGGGCAAGCGGGTGATTGGGGAGGATGGCGCCGAGGGCTACAGTGACCTGTTCCGGGAGAATGCCATGCTACAGAAGGAGAACGGGGCCCTGCGGCTGCGGGTGAAGGCCATGCAGGAGGCCATCGATGCCATCAACAGCCGTGTCACCCATCTCATGAGTCAGGAGGCCAACCTGCTTCTGGCCAAGGCTGGTAAGTTGGGGTGAACCCAGGCCAGCTGGACCCTCCTCTCCCCACTCCCATGCCAGGATATAAGGTCTGTCAGGCCAACCAGACATTGCACAGGTCCATCCATTTATGCACTTTTTCAACTGATTTTAAAAACAATTCTGTACAATGAAGTAATGCATGTGCACAGCCTTCTTAAACAGTCCAGGGATACATTAGTATATAAAGAGCCCTCACCAACCCCTCTATTCCACCACGTCCTCTTTGCTGCTCTGAAGGAACCTTCTGGAGCAGCTTAGTACATTTTTCCCCATATCTTTCTCAGTATATTTATTTCACAAGTATAAGTATGTTTGTATATATTCATGTGTGTGTGTGTGAATATATACTTCTATATTTGAGATCATTATATTATTCTTATGACTTCCCATTTGCATTTAGCATTATATTTTATAAATTTCTATATTAAAACCAGACTAGCCGGGCGCGGTGGTACACCCTATAATCCCAGTGGCTTGGGAGGCTGAAGCAGGAGGATTGTGAGTTCAAAGTCAGCCTCAGCAATTTAGCAAGGCCCTAAGCAACTTAGCAAGACTCTGTCCTCTAAATAAAATACAAAATAGGGCTGGGGATGTGGCTCAGTGGTTAAGTGCCCCTGGGTTCAGTCCCTGGTACC
>JAJEJO010004774.1:336116-387691 GCA_020662805.1 Glaucomys volans
CCCCCCCAAAAAAAAAAAAAAAAAAAAAAAAAAGACTAATTTTTTAACTACTGCATGGTATTCTGTAGGTGATAATGAATAATTTATAACAAACAGCCCTCTTCTGATGGGCATTTAGATGGTATCCAGTTTCTTCCTATTACCAACAGTGCTCCCTGTATGTGCATATGTACAAATACTTCCTGGCTAGAGATTTCTTCATAGAAAACATCCATGTGCACTCCCTATTGGAAACACGGATACAAGGTCACTGGTCTGAGAGGGGAAGGTCCTTGCTGACACTCATCTTCTTTATTGCATGCTCCTTCTGCTTCCACCCTCCAGGGGATGGCAACGAGGCCATAGGTGCTCTGATCCAGAACTACATCCGGGAGATTGAGGAGCTGCGGTGAGTGAGCTCCTGAAGGTCTGAGCAGGGGGTGGCCTTGGCCAGGCTAGGCTCAGGGTAGTGGCAGCTCACCTAACCCCACCCCCTCACTCTTCCCACACAGGACAAAGCTCCTGGAGAGCGAAGCCATGAACGAGTCCCTCCGCCGCAGCCTCTCCCGGGCATCTTCTAGGAGCCCCTATTCCCTGGGAGCATCCCCCGCTGGTCCAGCCTTTGCGGGCAGCCCGGCCAGCTCCATGGAGGATGCCTCTGAGGTGATCCGCAGGGCCAAGCAGGACCTGGAGCGCCTAAAGAAGAAGGAGGTCAGGCAGCGGAGGAAGAGGTGAGTGAAGGGCTGCCCCCTCCTTGAGAGCCTTGCCATGGGCACTCGCAAATGGACCCTCCTGGAAGACCGTTGACCTGCCGTGTTCGGAGGGACCACCCTACCCCACTTCACCCCATCCACAGGAGCTTCCCCATTATTGTGTGGGAATTCATGGAGCAAATTTGCTCTGCCTTTTGGGCAGAGACCCCACCACCACCACCCACAGTGCTGTACTTTTCCCCCCAAGGCTAATTCTGGGCTGGAAGAAGAAGAGAACGGGGTTCTTTGCAGAGCAGGAAGCCAGCCCTAGCCCTGTACCTCCTGGCCAGGAGCTTCCTTATCCCACCCCTGCCGCCCTCTGTGCCTGCATGCTCAAGCTGGGGTTAGTCCCCCTAATCTGGGCTCCCTCTCACTCCACAAGCAGTCCAGAGAAGGAAGCCTTCAAAAAGAGGGCAAAACTCCAACAGGAAAACAGTGAGGAGACAGACGAGAATGAGGCCGAGGAGGTGAGGACCCCCCACCTCGACCGCTCCTGGTCACATTTACCCCATGTTCCTACTGGGTTGGTGGGCCCCATTGACACCTTTCTATAGGGTGAAGTGGAGTGAGTGTCTTCACTGATCCTTGCATCTCCTAATAGCTCTGGCTGGTTGCCATGGTGATCTGCATTACTCAGGCCTCCACCTCATCCCATAGGAGGCTGGATGGAGGCTTCTCTAGAGAGGCTATGCCCATGATACTGGGGGAGGGAGTAGTCTTTCCCGAGGGAGGGTGTGGCCAGCCCCCAGCCCTCCTGACACACCTGAGGTATTGGATCTGGCCTGGCCTCCGCTCCTGGGTTCCCCTCCCTGGAGGCCAGGCGCAGCCCTAATTGTGCCTGGTGCCCAGGAGGAGGAAGAGCGAGACGAGAGTGGCTGTGAGGAGGAGGAAGGGCGTGAGGATGAAGACGAGGACTCGGGCAGCGAGGAGAGCCTGGTGGACTCAGACTCAGACCCCGAGGAGAAGGGTGCGGGGGCCCGGGCGGGGGGACACGAGACACCTGTGGCCAGTGCCCAGGGTGGGGCTTCCTGTCAGCAATGGGCCCAGAGAAGGTTTGGATGCCCCTGGGGTGGGGTCAGGCCTGCTTGAGTGCTCTGAGTTGGGGGTTGTCCAGGGCTCAGAACTCCTAGCTGTGAAACCAACAAGCACAACAGCCTTAATGATAACGACGCAAACACTGGGCACTCTCGATGTGCCAGGCGCTGTGCTTAGCTCAGCCTTTCACCTAGTCGTCGTTCTACCTTGTGCACAGGTGCTGTTTTCCCCGTGTCACCACTGAGCATGCTCAGAGAGGTCCATACTCCCCCCGCCCAGTTTGGTCCATGAGAGCAGTGCATTGAATGTGCCAAAGCCCACTCCTCTAAGTGGGGACAAGTGTCCCTTTAGCTCTGCCATTTCTGGCCCATACCTCTATAAGGTGCTTTCAGCCATTTCACCCTCCTCCGCCCAAGCAGGGTCCCATGTTATCTGTGACAGGTAGATGTTGACCTCCGGACCCAGCAGTAGTGGGAAGGGTGTCGAGACCCTCCCAGCTCCTAAGGCCAGGCTTGTATTTGGGGGGCTGCTCTTTAAATGTATTGCCATATTTGGCAGCACTCTGCCCGCTTTGGATTTACCTGCCTTTAGTCATGGTTGACCAGAGGAAGCACCTGCTCCCTAGACTGGTGAGTGGTCCCCACCTGGCCCTGACCCTGTTACTGGTCTGAGCCTGGCTCTGCACCGACCCTGCAGAGGTGAACTTCCAGGCGGACCTGGCCGACCTGACCTGTGAGATCGAGATCAAGCAGAAGCTGATTGATGAGCTGGAGAACAGCCAGCGGCGGCTGCAGACGCTCAAACACCAGTATGAGGAAAAGCTGATTCTGCTGCAGAACAAGATCCGAGACACCCAGCTGGAGCGCGACCGTGTGCTGCAGAACCTCAGTGAGTCTGGGAGCCCCCTCCCTGCTGACTCCCACTTTCCCCTGAGCCCCTCACATACCCGACAGCAGTTGGCTTCCTTAGGGTTTACCTGGCTCTTTGGGCTACAGTTAAAGGTTCTTATGTCACACCCAGGTCCTCTACATGTTTTAAATACATCTTTTTTAAACTAACATCTTACATATTGGGACCATTTAATCCTTTTTATTCCTTTATGTACCTAGGCAGGTGAGCATGACACTTCCTGACCTTTTGTCCTGCATTTAATTCCTGGTACCCATTTACAAACCACCTTCTAATATTCTACCTCCTTATATTCTTCTTTTCCCAGTTCATTCCATTATTCATTTATTCATTTCTTTATCTTATTCAGCAAGCTTTTGCTGAATGTGTTTGTGGGACAGATATGATCCTAGATTCTAGAGATGTTGACGTGAGCAAAATCCCTTCTCTCATGGAGTGCACACCCTAGTAGGGAGAGACAGATGTAAACAAAGCAGCGTGATTTCTAGCATGCCAGATGGTGATAAGGATTATTTTAAAACATACAGCAGGGAAGGAAGATAGGGAACACTGGGACTAGGTTGGTCGTGGAAGACCACCTGAGAAAGTGACTGAGCAGAGGCTGAAAGGAGGTGGGACAGGGCTAGAGCAGAATGAGAGATGCTAAGGGCATTGCAGCAGAGGGAGCAGAGGATGCGAGGCCCTGAGTGGCCTGTGTCTGGCCTGTTGGTGGGATGACAAGAGGCCAGGATGGCTGGAGCACAGGTTACACCATCATTGTAAGGAAGTTGCCTTCTACTCTGGAGATGAGGAGGTGCAGAGTTTTGAGAGAAGCATGTGATGTGAAATTTAAAAGTATTTTTAAAACTGCACTGAGGCTTCTGTGTAGAAGAACAAAAATGGAAGCTGGAGACCTTATAAAAATTGTTAGAAAGATCCCAGAAGAGATGGACAGGAGGTGCCGAGACATGGGCAGATCCTGGATATATTTTGAAGGTTGACCAAAGGCTTTGTTGATGCTTAGAGCAAAAAGGGAACCAAGGACGTCTCAGAGTGTGAGCTTCTGGACAGAAAGTGACAGTGTCTACTACTGAAGTGAGAGGTAGAAATTGTGACTTGGTTTTGTACCTGTCCAGTTTGAGATGTCTGTTGGCAGTTCAGGAGGGAAAATCTAAGGTAGGGAATCAATCTAGTCCTTCTGCTCCAGTTCATGCCAGTCTGTCTTCTCTTGCTGACTCCTCCCCTTCCCTCTAGTCCCATCTCTTTTCTCTAACAGTGTATCATGGGTCAGAACCAAGTCAGCATGAGGGGCTGCAGGAAGCTAGGGATCAGGGGCTCAGGTCTCACATTCCAGTAGAATGTCAGAGCAGGGGCCTTGACCATCTGTAACCCCATTCCCTTATTGTGAGACCTTGTGCCCGAGGTCTCCCAGTGACACTAGAACCCAGGTGTCCTGCCTCCCCTGTTGACGAGCCCCCCTTCAGGGCCAGTGCATGGTGCTGACAGCTGCCTCCTGCTGCTCGCAGGCACCATGGAGTGCTACACAGAGGAGAAGGCCAACAAGATCAAGGCGGATTATGAGAAGAGGCTGCGGGAGATGAACCGAGACCTTCAGAAGCTGCAGGCTGCGCAGAAGGAGCACGCCCGGCTGCTCAAGAACCAGTCGCGCTATGAGAGGGAACTGAAGAAGCTGCAGGCTGAGGTGGCCGAGATGAAGAAGGCCAAGGTAGGGCCCGGGTGTTAGGAGCAAGCCTAGGGTGGCCGTGCCAACACCCAACACTGCCTGGTTTAACCCTGTCCTGGCCTGTCCTCTTAGGTAATTGCTTTGTCCAGGATGCAGCAACCTGGATGGCGCAGGGCAAGGACAGGGCAGGCGCCCTGCTCAGTGCTTCCCCCTGCACTGCACTGCAGTTACTCCTGTCTGCCCAGCGCATGTGCTCTTGCTTTGCCTTGAATCCCGGTGATAATTCAGTTGCTGGCAGGCTTACTGGGGCCAGGCTTTTGGCTAGTCATACATGCATGCCCTGTTCAGCCCTTAGGAGAACTTTACGAAGTGGCCCTGTTGTTACTGCCACTCTGTGGGAAAGTGAGGCTCAGAGAAGGTGATTCCAGCTACAAGGAGGTGGTGCTGGGATGCTGGGAGTCCTCAGCCTCCCCAGCTGGTGTGTGCTCCAGGTGGCATGGTACCTCTTTCCTGCTTTGCTATGGCTCAGGGTCTCTGAGGCCTGGGTTCTTTCCTGAGGTCCTGAGTCTGGGTCTGTCTGGCTCCTACCTGGGGATAAAAGATCCATGCTCCCTTTATGTCCTCCTTCCCTCTGGGCCTTCCTGCCTGACCCTCAGGCTCTAGTGTCCCCTAGCTCTCCACAGCCCTAGGCTGGATCCTTTAGCATATCCTGACACTACTGATGACAGCCCCAACAAGCTGGGGCAGGCTGACCTGGGGAGCAGAGACACAGGAAAGGGGAATTCTCCAGTATTTGGGACCAATGGGACAGGAATCTGCATCCTAGGAGCCACCAGTAACTGTGTCTTCACCACTGACTCACTGGTGCTGACCACTGTGCATAGGCAAGTGGCTGCGAATGCAGGGAGAGCTGGAATAGATTCTTGGAGGAGGTGGACCCACTGCTGTCTTAGGCCAGCCACCTCACCTGTACAGGCTCTATCCCCAAGCCTAGGCCACAGGTCCAGGGGCTCCATCAGCCTGACAGATTAGAGAAGGTCCTGCCTCGCTGTGCTTAGACCATCCTGACCTGGGCTGGTCCCAAGGCACCCCATTCCATTCTTCTCCTTCTGTGCATCCACCCTGTGGACAAGATGCAATTGACATTGAAGGGACTTGGAATGCAAGTGCCCACAGATTCCTCCAGTCCTGGGCGCCCTCTGGTGGTGTAGAGGGAGGGCCCGGTGGATCTTCCTGTCCCCAGGTGGAGTGGCCTGGGCCTTCTGCAGCCACTCCTAGGGCAGCTCTGGGTGCTTCTGTCTTCATCCTCATTCTGTGTCCCTGGAGGTTCCTGGCTCATCCTCTTCAAGCCTAGCCTCTCCTGGCCAGTTCTCATTTCAGCTGGGCATGATTCTCAAGAGTCTCAGGAGGGAACATTCTCACAGGGCTCTGAAGTCGGGAAAAATAATCTAATGCCCAGGGCATGTTTGAAAGACAGGAGGATTCACATATACATGTGCATTTCTGTCTGAGGATTGCTGAGGCCCTTCACCCGGGGCCCAGCTCTGCCCACATGCCTGTGCTTTCATGAGCCCAGGAATAAAAGTGGAAAAGAACGGCCTAGGATCATCCCCGGGGCACCCCAGCAGCCCAGAGGCCCAGGTGCTCTGTTGGAAGGACAGAAAAAGCCGCACAAGGTGCCATGAAAGCCTGGGGCTTAGACCCTTCCCACCACCTTCCAGCTGCAGGCCCCAGGAAGTCACAGATCTGCCTGGGGTAGGACCTGCAGCTGCAGGGTCCCCTAGGAAAGGACACACTGAGCAAGGCTCTCCCAGATACTGAGGCCCCTTTCAGTGCTGCCGTGTGCCTGGAATGCACTCCCCCATCTGAGCCTTTACTTCCATGGGGCTGCTGTCACGCTCCACCAGGCCCGCGATGTGGTGGATGGGCCTTTGTCCAGGAAGTCCTCCCCGGAAGCCTCGGCTCACGGTGTGCTAGAGTTTTCAGGTACATTGTTGGCCGAGGCTTTGACGTGGTCTTTCCAGTCTCAGTCCTTTGGCAAAATCCCAAAGACACAGCAGCAACGGGCCTGCCTCTGCTCGGGCCTGCCCCGCCAGGGAGAAGCCAACCCTGCCAGCTACTGGATTCCTTGGAATCTCCCTCCCGCCCCTGCCATTTCCTGTCCTACCTGCCCTCAGGCAGGACAGGTTGGTGACTTTACCTGTGATGTCTGAGGCCTCTGTGACAGAACAGGGACCAGACCCCGTGGTGATTCTGCCCCCACTGCCTGGAAGCTGTGGAAAGTCCTGTGTACATTGCACTCCTGTGGTAGAGACCCAGGAGTGGGAGGCTGATGTTGCAGGCCCCAGGACAGTGGCTTCCCAGGACATTAGGTCATCTCCAGCCACACTAATGGTGCTCTCTGTGCCTTTGGCTGGATTTCGGAGAACTGTGGGTTCCAGACACTCTGTGCTTGGTTTCTATCCTTGCTCTGAACTGTCGTGGAAGACAACCTAAATTTGTCATTTTTGCCTCCCAGACGCTCATTTCCTTGTTTATTAAACAGGAACGTTAATGCTATTCTCATGGTTGTCATGAGGATGGCACCTGGTAGATAGCTGCTTCTCAATAAATAACATTGCTGTCATTATGAGCCTGGCCCTGGAATCCAGCCCTGACCTTCACCTCAACCCTGTTCACAGCCCAGGCTATCAGTGGGAGAGAGGTTTACCTGCCTCCAGCAACCTCAGCTGACCTAGAATGGCCACCCCAGGATGGTGGCTTTGGGTGGGAGCCAGAGTTAGACCTTGCAGATTAGGAGCACCTGCACTGTGGGGCAGGCTGTAAGGCCACTCCTTGTGACAGGTTGCCCAGGTAGTGTCAACTTCCATGGAGGGGTAAGGGGTCGACCCCTCAATCCAGACCCCAGAACCCCGAGCCTGTGGCAGGCTGTCATCTCCATTCAACATCCTCAGAGCCAGCCACTCCCTGGAGCATGTGGCTCACCCCATTCCCAGCCCACCTTCACCACTGCCTCGGCCTCTGCCCTAACCAGGTGGCCCTGATGAAGCAGATGAGGGAGGAGCAGCAGCGACGCCGGCTGGTGGAGACCAAGAGGAACCGGGAGATCGCTCAGCTTAAGAAGGAGCAGCGGCGGCAGGAGGTGAGAGACCCTGGAGGATTCCAGGAGGCTTCAACCTCAACTCCCAGCTTCCCCACGCACCTGGCCACCCCTCCCAACCAAGCAGGCTCCAGTTCCTGCTGTCCTAAGCAGTGTCCATCGTACTTGAAGTAGAACACAGCCTTCAGAAGGGGAAGGCCACCATGGGCCTCCAGCCTGGCCCCATATGTTCCAAGGAAGGGCTTGAGCCCCAGAGAGGGCCAGGAACTTCCTCAGGGTCACCAGCAAACCAGAAACATGAAACTTCAGCCCAAGCAGAAAACTCCAGCAGGGCCAAGCTCCCTAATCCCAGATCCCTCCCCCATAGAGGGAGATGAGGCCAAGGGGTCTTTAACCTCCAGGGAAGGGAACTCTACTCTGGGGACCATTTTATCAACAATTTTGCTGCATGAGATTCACCCCCAAATGAGAAGGATCCAGGCTTCTTTCTGCAGATCTGGCTGGCCCATCCCCATCCCAGTCTGGACAGAAAGGGCTTCTGTGTCTGAGTGTGTACCCTGCCCCTCCTCTTACCCACAGTTTCAAATCCGGGCCTTGGAATCCCAGAAGCGGCAGCAGGAAATAGTCCTGAGGAGGAAAACCCAGGAGGTAGGTGCCCTTGGACTGGCTGAGTACAAGGCCCTGCCTTTGCTACGTGGCTCTCATGTTGCTCTCCTTTGGGGACGAAGAGGGGAAGCAGCCCTGCCTGTGGCCCTGCCTCTCTCTGCTCCCATTCAGCAAGCACAATCGGGTGGAATTGTTTCAGACCCGAGAGCAGGGCTTCCTCAGTGAGAGAGCTGAGGCTGCAGGGCAAGCTGTAGATTCTGTCCCCAAATGCTTGAGCTGATCACTCAAAAAAGAAAGGCAGGGACAGGGGGAGGGGGAGGACGAACAGTGGCTGACTATTAGGTTCGTTTCACATCAGATAGATCTCTCGGCCCTCTGTGGCCCCAAGCCCCAGCCAGCACAGGGTGGTCTCTACCGGCAAGCTGTGTGGCTCTAATTCACCTTGCTCACTGGGCCCCCCATCTCCCCACGCCTCTTCCCTCCAGGTTTCTGCGTTGAGGCGCCTGGCCAAGCCCATGTCGGATCGGGTGGCAGGGCGCGTCGGTCTGAAGCCACCCATGCTGGATTCGGGGGCTGAGGTGTCTGCCAGCACCACCTCATCTGAGGCCGAGTCGGGGGCCCGCTCTGTCTCCAGCATTGTGCGCCAGTGGAACCGCAAGATCAACCACTTCCTGGGTGACCATCCTGCCAACACTGGCAATGGCACCCGCCCGGCCAGGTGAGGTGGACTGATGGTTCCTGGCCTGTGTGGGTGCAGAGGTGGAAATATGGGGGTAGGATCAGAGTGAGGGTAGTGCTCCAGTCCCCAGGGCTGTCAGCTCCCAATGTGGGCCCAGTGCTGCTGCAGAGGTTAAGAGGAGTCACACTCACTCCCCTGTTGCCTCTGCCTCCCAGAAAGAAGTTCCAAAAGAAGGGGGCCAGCCAGAGCTTCAGTAAGGCTGCAAGGCTCAAGTGGCAGTCCCTGGAGCGGAGGATCATTGATATTGTCATGCAGAGAATGACCATTGTCAACCTGGAAGCTGACATGGAGCGGCTCATCAAGGTGAGCCTGCCTCCCGCTTCCCTCCCTACCCACTCTGCCTTTATCCTCTGTCACCCCAATGCCTCAGGCTCCTCAGACCTTTTCCAGCCCCCTCTCTCTGCTCCTTGTGCCTGCTCTGGAATCCAGAGGTGCTGGGGGCCCTCAGGGACTGGACACCTGGGGTGGGAGCTGTGGGCAGAACAGGGCAGGCCTCTGAGGCCCTGATGGTCCTCCATCATCATCCCCCCAGAAAAGGGAGGAGCTGTTCCTCCTGCAGGAGGCGCTGCGGAGGAAACGAGAGAAGCTGCAGGCTGAGAGCCCAGAGGAGGAGAAGGGGCTGCAGGAGCTGGCAGAGGAGATTGAGGTGCTGGCAGCCAACATCGACTACATCAATGACAGCATCACCGACTGCCAGGCTACCATCATGCAGCTGGAGGAGACCAAGGTAGCTTCAGGGATGGGATTGACTGTGGGATGAGGTGGAAGAGATGGATGGGCAGGGGCAGCCCCCAGAGATGGGGCTCTCTGTCTCCCGGTTCCAGGAGGAGCTGGACTCCACGGATACCTCGGTGGTCATTAGCTCCTGCTCCCTGGCTGAAGCCCGCCTCCTGCTGGACAACTTCCTCAAGGCATCCATTGACAAGGTGAGTCAGCAGCTGACCTGTTCAGGGGACCCAGAAGGCACAGGCACCACTGTGACAAAACCTAGTAGTGCAGCTCATGGGCCTGACTCCTCATCTGCGTCACTCACAGGCTGAGGCAAGTCACCTGGCCTCCCAGCCTAGGATTCTGCAGCTGTAAAACTGGGATGATGACAACACCAGGCTTGTAACCTGTTTCATGCTTTTAACAAGACAATGCCTGTAAAGGGCTTGGCATGGCACCTGGCACACAGCCAGGCCCCAATTAAAGGTGACCCTGGGTGTCTGGCCCAGGCCCATCCACAGCAAGGCTAGGCTTGAGTGTGTTGGAGGTAGAGGAAGAAGTATGTGTACATTGGGGTGGAGGAGCAGGAGACAGACAGACAGACCGACCACATTCCACCCAGCAGGGTTTATGCCAGAATATTAGGCATTCCTTGGTGTTTCTTGGGGTCCTCTCTTCTCTCCCCTCTTGGAGCTGGAGTCTTGGGAAGAGATGCCCTCAGTGTACATGCAGTATGACTCAAAAGAGGGCGGGAAACTTTGCCCTCCATGACTTCTCACCCTGTCCCCAGTGACTCCTCTCAGCTCTGCTCTGTGTCCTAGGGGACTCCACTAGTGTGTTAGGGCTGCTCTACCAAAGTGCCACAAACTGGGAGACTTAGCGACAGGGATTTATTGTCTCCCAGTTTTGGAGGCTAGGAGGTTCAAAGTCAGGGTGAGGCCTCTTTCCATGGCTATAGATAGCAGTCTTCTCCTCCCCGTGTTTTCAGTCTTCCTCGTTTATGTCTGTGTCCTAATCATTCTGTGTGTGTGTGCGTGTGCGTGTGTGTGTGTGTATGTGTGTGTGTGTTCACGTGCGCATACTTTCTACTGGAAACTGAACCCAGGGGTGCTCTACCACTGAGATGCATCCCCAGCCCCTTTTTATTTTTTATTTTGATAAATTCAGGTTCTCACCGAATTGTCTAGGTTGACCTTGAACTTGCAATCCTCCTACCTCAGCCTACTGAGTTGCTAGGATTACAGGCGGGTGCCACCTAGCTCCCCTAAACTCTTTTTATAAGGACACCAGTCATGTTGGATTAGGGCCCACCCATATGATCTCATATCACCCTACCTACCTTTTTAAAGGTCCTGAATCCAAGTACACATTTTGAAGTAATGGGGGTTGGGACTTCCATGTGTGAATTTGGGGGAACACAAGTTAGCTCGTAACAGATGTATCCTGAAATGACCTCCACCAAGCTGTGTACATGGGTCTGGGGGTATCCCCCCAAAGCCAGGAAGGCTAATCCCAGGCCTTGGTCCCTGCCATCAGGGGCTGCAAGTGGCACAAAAGGAGGCCCAGATCCGACTACTGGAGGGACGACTGAAGCAGACAGACATGGCAGGCTCCTCCCAAAACCACCTGCTCCTGGATGCCCTGCGTGAGAAGGCTGAGGCCCACCCCGAGCTGCAGGCCCTCATCTACAATGTACAACAGGGTATGTGTAAGTGGGCTGTACCCCAGGAGGCCCTTGCTTCTCCAGAACTCCCCCGAAGCCCTGGTCTTATCCGGTGGAGAAATGCAGGAGAGAGGGAGGCCATCCCTCCTTTACCCACACTGACGGGGGTCTCTCCATCCTCCCTTTCTCCCACAGAGAATGGCTATGCCAGCACAGATGAAGAGGTCTCAGAATTCTCTGAGGGGAGGTGAGTTTCCCAGTTGGAGGTGAGAGGCTAGCACACCTGGGGCTCAGAAAAGGACTTGCCACAGGGTCCCAGAGCTAAACCTGGGTTTGGGGGCTCTTTGGGACCTACAGATCTAAGTCCCAGAGAGCCAAGAGAAAAGGATATTAGGATCCTAAACTCTCTGCTTCTTCCTCAGCTTCTCCCAATCATTCACCATGAAAGGCTCTACCAGCCATGATGATTTCAAGTTCAAGGTGAGCCCACTGGAAGTTAGGCAGTAGGTGCATTAAGGCCAGACTCCCACAGCCTGGGCCCTATCTTACTGTGGCTTGGCCCACCCCTGGCCATGCCCTAATATTGCCCCCAGCTGGAATAGAGGTTCAAAGAAGAATCTAGCCTGAAATTGAGGGATGTCCAGTCCATCCTTTTTGAGGTGGGTAGAAGAAAGAGGAAGTGATCAGAGCCACTGCTGGCCCCTCTCCACTCTGCCGAGTGACATCACCACATCCAGAGGCCCCATTTTCAAAAGTTTCTCCCTTCCCCACCCAGGACCCTCAACATGTTGTGAGCCCAAGCCTACATAGATGTCTGGGTATTTTGCCTGCATATAGTTGGTTCACCAGTATAGGAATCAACAATGAAGGAGCCTACCCAACTCTAAGGAGTCTGTGATTAGACTGAACCAAGGCCCAAGACTTTTCAAGAAAAAAAGAGGGGCAAAAAAAAACAGACAAGAAACAGTAAATTTTATGCATATGTTTTGGGTAAAGTGATAAGCTGGAAACCAGCAAGAAGTCAGTCTAGGCATTCTGTGGTCCACGAACAGCAACAGAACAATTTCAGTTGCCCTGAATTCTCTAGAAGCCTGGAGAGTTTAGCTGTGGAGCACAGAAGGTCTCTGGGCGTCATCTGCCTGGGTCCTTCCATTGTCTTTTTTCCCTTAGACCAAGGCTGCGCCATTTCCATGCCAAGGGTCTCCCCTGGCTTCCCTTTCATGTGCCATCCTGTTTGGACAATTTGGTCTATCGATGCCTTCCTTCCCCAGGGGGAGCCCAAGCTTTCTGCCCAAATGAAGGCTGTGTCAGCTGAATGTCTGGGGCCCCCATTGGACATCTCCACCAAGAACATCACCAAGTCCTTGGCCTCCCTCGTTGAGATCAAAGAAGATGGAGTGGGCTTCTCTGTCCGTGATCCCTACTACCGAGACAAGGTCTCACGCACCGTCAGCCTGCCCACCCGAGGCAATACTTTGTAAGGAGGAGAGCCAGGAATGTGGGTCAGGGTGGGCAGGGAGTTGGATCTGGGCCTGACTGGACTCTCTGTTCCAGTCCCCGGCAGTCTCGAGGCACAGAGACGTCCCCTCTAACCCGGAGGAAGTCATATGACCGGGGGCAGCCCATCAGGTGAGAACACATTCTAGAATCGACTCCAGAGTCACTGGCAGTTTAGTCCTTGGGTGTGTGAATGGCTGTGGAATTCCACTCTGTAGATTATCATGTGTGCTTTCTAATCTGGGCTAACTGGACTGAATCATTCAGCGTCACCATGGTCCCTTGTACCCTGACAGATGTGGGCTAGGGAAGTGTCATTTCCATAAGGCACCTGGGAAGCCCAGCCAGATGATTAAAATGGGTGCTGATGTGCACTCTATATAGGTGGCTTTGTAGTAGCTTATATTTGTCATTGTTCTGATCTGCTTCAGCCCTATTTCATGATCAGGGGTCCTTGGGAGCTTTGATTCTAGTTAAGACCTCTTATGAAAGGAGTCTAGAAATTAAAAGAAATACCAGAGAGGTTTGGAACAGCAGAGGAGCCTCCAGCTGGTCAGGCACACATGGGCCAGGCCCCCCAGAGCTTCTGCAGATTACAGAAGGACTGTTAGGGTCCTCTACTTGTGTACTTCATTTTCAGAGGTTTGGTGGCCTTCCCCTGGTCACATGGCTAAATCGTGAGAGAGCTGTCTCAGTTTGACCTTTTGCCACCTGTTTTGGTGAGAGGCAAAAGGGGGACCTACTCAAGGTCCCAGCCCTCCCTCTTCTCCAAAGCCTTTGCAGACGGCCAACGTCAGGGTCTCGCAAATTGACAGTAGGGAATGGTTTGTGTACTTGAAGCTTTATAAACTGTTGCCTTATCTCTGACTGAGAGAACATATTCAAGTGCAGTCGGGATTTAAGGCAGTCATGCTGGCTCTCCAAAGGGAGGGAGTGCTTAGGCTGAACTCAATGACAGCTTTCCAAGAAGAGGGATCTTGGGGTACTAGAATGGGCAGTGCAATGATGTCTTAGAGGTCTGGTCAGTTCTCATCGTTCTTGGTGGTTATTATGTCCTATAAAGTCACAGTGAGCATTGTGTCAGTGAGTAAGGAACCACTGGTCCCCAGGGAGGCGTAGGGTGGGGTTTCTGTGAGCCTCTACTGTGACATTTTCAGTGGTCAGCCAGTCCTTTACCTTATTTTATGTGCTTCTACTTCAAGACACCTTAGTTAATATATGTTGTTGACAATTAGCATGGAGCTCTCAAGCACAGCACTAGAGCCATGCCCCGATGAACCCCATGGGACTACAGATTTTGAATCCATAAGGCTCTTCCCAGCCTTCTTATAGCTTAGGAACATCAGATAGCTTTCTGGTACTATGCTTAGGGATCACTTTTAAAATGGAAATCACCATCAAAACACACAAAAATGTTTAAAAAAAAAAAAAATCCACCCCATGAATCTAAATAGATAATGAACAGGACACTTGTTCCAGTGTCAGAGCTGAAACAAGCTCAGCTAGGAATGTGAATATTTAAGTGACAAATTTCTCACTGCACTGAAATCCAAGGATGATGGATTTTGAAGAGCAGTGCCCAGGAACCTGGGAGGGGGCCGAGCTGAAATCACTGCCTGGTGGGCCCTGCCACGGAGACAAGGTGGAAACCCAGCTCTGGGGGTGGCCTGTGGGCAGGGGTGGTCACTCACAGTCGCCGCTCTCTGTCCCTGCTCACCAGGTCCACAGATGTGGGATTCACGCCTCCATCTTCCCCTCCCACCCGGCCCCGCAATGACCGCAACGTCTTCTCTCGTCTCACCAGTAATCAGAGCCAGGGGTCAGCACTGGACAAGTAAGAGCAGGGCTCAGGGGCAGGACAGGGAGGGCATAGAGGAGGAGCAGGGAACCTGAAGGCTGGGCCTCACTGGAGACAGGCAGGAAGAGCTGGGCAGACCCCATGCCTGAGGTTCCGGCCTCTCTGAGCCAGGAGGCCCTGACACTCCTCATCCTTTCTGTACTGACTTCCCTTCCCCAAGCATGCTGGAACCTCAGGAGAGGGCAAGAAGGAAGCCACCAGGATGGGGGCTGGGACAGTGAGGAGGGGATGGCCGTGTGGGACTGGCACACCAGAGGGCTCCTGGAATTGCTCTTTCCATCTGCCTCAGCTGATTCTTTGCTTCTCTCTGAAGCTCCTTCCTTCAGCTTCAACCACTGTCCTATCCAGTCACAAACACTGCCAACAGGGCCTTCAAGTCACCTTCACACGAAGGGCTCAGCTCAACCTGAACTCAGCTCCTGTTGTAGCACTCACTGCTAATAGTGTGATGGGTGTTAACAGCCATCCCTGCCTCCAGAAGGCGCTCACCTTGCTTTACTGCCAGCTCTCCCATCCATGATTCTTTGGAACTGTCAATTGACCCTGAGAACTGTCTTCCGTTTCATGTAGGAGGAAGGGGACACAACAAGGGGGCTCAATCCTAGAAAGTGACTAAATAGGGCTCAAACTAGAACTTTAATTCCCACCAGTCTGGTGCCCCTAATAGTGGGACTCTGCCTTGGGGAAGGGGAGAGCCCCATCCTCCCTGTGTTCTTCTCTAGGCTCCCTAAAAGCTTCTGTACTGCAAGGGACAATGATGTCATGTCTTTCAGGGGAGCCCAGGTTAAAAAGTGTTTATCCTCGAACCTGAGGTCCACCCTGTCCCGTCCCCACTCATTCCTGGGCCAAAACACTGCTCCTGAATGCGGAGCCTGAGAATCAAACCCAGTAACCTGGGTGCACCTTCCTTCCCCAAACCCAGGGTGCACCTTCCTTCCCCAAACCCAGCTCAGCTCAGGCTCCTGTTGGGGGAGTTGCTGATCCTCCCCCATCAGGAGCACCCATCCTATATGCCATGATGGCCACCAGGGCTGGTCCCTTTTTTGCAAGGGCTGGGATGGGACTTGGCCCATCCTGGTGTGTTGGTTTACAGAGGTCTTAGTCCAATCCAGTGGTTCCAGTCTTGGTACAAAGCCATCTTCTAGGCATGGTGCCATTTGGCTCCCTGGGGACAGTGTAAATCAGTGAGTGAGTCCTGAGGAATTGCTAGCTCCCAGGTAGGGGTGGAAGCAGCTGTGGCTTCCGTTGGCCCTGGAAGGTACGGGATCACTGAGGTGGGCCAGGTGCCCCGGCTTGTGCAGTGAGGCAGCCAGAGAGCTAGGAACCAGCACAGAGCCGGAACCACTGCCCCAAGTGTGGAACTGGCCTCCCACCTCCTGTGGCCCCTCTCACTCCCATCCTACTAGCTGAGGGACCCTCTGGTGGCCCACTCCTGGGGGAGCCTCTGCTCCCAGGCCAGCCTGTCCCCCACCTCCTTCCCTGCTCTCCCTGAGGCCCTCCTCCCTCTGCCTCTCTCACCCCCTCCAAGAGAATAACCGCCCTCTGACCTCCCTGCCGCCGCCGCTGCTGCTGCCGCCACTGCCACCTCTGCCACCTCTGCCGTTCCTTTGTGTGTTTTCCTCTCTCCCCTAATCCAGCTAATTTTCTGCCCTCCCAGGTCTGACGAGAGCGACTCCTCTTTGTCGGAGGTCCTGAGGTACACACGGAAAGCCTTGTGTTTGCTCCCCGTCTGGCTCTCCTCTCTCTCTTCTGCCTCTTGCTGCACCAGCCCCTCCTGCCTGGACACTGTCCTCCGCATGCGGCCCCTCCTCTCCCAAAACCCTGCCTCCCCCTGCCATCTCCCTCCTGAGACTTCTTCCTGCCCCATGTTCCTCCCTCTCAAGGTGGCCCCATGGCTTCCGACTGTGCTGGGCCTGGCTGGAGCTGGGGGCTTGGGAGGGGAGGGGGTGCGGTTGCTTGTGGCCCACCCTGTTCTCTTTTCCCTCCTGGCCTGAGCAGGGAGGGGCAGAGCATGGAAGCCTGGGGTGGCTGGGGCCAGAGCTGAGCTGCTAGGGGACCGAGGGCAGGGGAAAGGCCATGGGTGCCGGAAAAGCCAGCTGGGCTGCTGTTCTTTTGATGCGTATTGGTGGCTCTGGTGGCTGTGCTTGAGATCCTTGTGATTTAGCTTGTGCCAGTGGGGGAGCCCTTCAGACACTGGCTCTGAGGGGGTCACCAAGGATGGCCCACATCTCTTGGTGAGCGGATGTGCAGATGCCTCCTCCCACCTCAACCTGTGGGGTGACCAGAGGTTGTTTCCCCAGCAACCCAGCACAGTACCCCACAACATGGAGCAAGTCTCAGGACCTGAGGAGCCTGAACCCCCAACAAGTGAAGGGCTCTCTGATCCGCTGTCCAGCCCTGGTGTCGACCTTTGTTAGTTTGTTTTTCCCTGCAGGAAATGCTAGCCTGGAAAGCCAGCCTCTCACTGGAGAGAGAGCTCTCCTTTCGCCCATTTCCACTAACTGGCAAACTTGACCCGAAACAGTGTCATAAGTGGGTAGTCGGAGCATCTTGGGGAGCTATTGTGCGTGTGCCTGGCTGGTAGCTGGGTGTGTCTGAGCACCAGTCCTAGAGGGTGGGAGTGACCGAGTCCCCAGGGGCTGTTCCAGAAGCACTGTTGGGGGGATGTCGGTCATTTCAGTAAACCCTTAACCACAGTGTTGCTGTTGAGAGCAGCATTCTCTGTAAACAAGGACTAGAATGTATTTCCAGTTGTAACTCAGCCAGGGTTACAACCCAAAAGGTCTTCACTAAGATTAAAAAAAAAAAAAGAAAAAGAAAAAGAAAATCCTGTTCAGAGCCCCCAGGAGCCTGGTATAGCAAAACCCTTGCAGTCACTGGCCTCGGCCTGGTCCCCTCATTCTAGAGAGGTCACAATCACCCTTACCACAACTGGGGTCCCTGCAGGGATTTATCCCTTTAGAAATGTCAGGCTCAGGTCGGCCCATGCCGATCCAGCAGGGACCCCTAGGTGGGTGCGTACGCGTGGGCATATGCACGTAAGTCTCACTGTTTGGCAGGTGTCAGTCACTAACAAATGAAGTACTGGGTGCCAGGTGCCTGGGGCGATGGCCTGAATCCTTCCTCTCTGCTCCGCCCCCTTGCACTGGGTAACTGAAGCAGCATGAAGATTCTGCTGGGAGCTGCGAGGGCCAATTCTGACACTTGGGCCTTTGCCCTGCCCACCTGGGACTTGACTGCGTTTGTCTCAGGATCTGGATCAGACAGCATCAGAGGGGGACTCTGAGGACAGGGCCGTGCTTCTATCCCTCTCAGCTGTGCCTAGAATGGGGTTTGCTCCCCCGGAATTGTTCAGTATGGTGACTGGCTGATTACTGCACAAGAGGGTCCCTGTCTTACACAGCCTTTCTCTGCTCGCAGACCTTGGTGGAGTTTGGCTAAAGATCCCAGAATCTCTGTCATTAGGCCCTCATCTCCCCGCTGCCCTGACCCATCGCTCCCGGGTACCTTGCTCAGCCTAGCAAGAGTCTCCCTGGCTGACAGGCATGTCCTCTCTCCCTCTCTCCCCGGAAGAGGCATCATCACCCCCGTTGGAGGAGCCAAGGGTGCACGGACAGCCCCACTGCAGTGCGTGTCTGTGGCCGAGGGCCACACCAAGCCCATCCTCTGCGTGGATGCCACAGATGAGTTGCTTTTCACAGGGTCCAAAGGTCAGTGGAACCCAGACTGGTCAGGGAGGGTTAGGATCCCCCACCCACCCTTCATTTGCCAGAGTGAGCTGTGACGGAAACAAAAACACACAGCTCCCAGGAGTGAGGCTCCAGGGCCAACTTGCTCACCACCATGCCTCTTGCCTGGGCTCAAGCCTCCCATCCCATGTACCTGGACCTGCTGACTCCACCTAGTAGTCTTCCAGATCTTCCTTAGAAACTTGAGGAAGCTTCCCAGGTGTCCAACCTGTGTGGGCACATCTCAGTCCTCCAACACCACCATGCCCCAGACAGCACTCAGCATCTGAAGCTAAGCCAGTCCTCTGATCTCAGCAGCAGGGCCCCAGAGTCTTGCTACTAAGTCACAACAGCACAAAAATTTGACCATCAGAAAGTACAAGTCTGTTGTAGATGTGCATAATAGAAACACAAGCATGTATACATCTGTGAATGTGTATTTACAGCAGGAGGGAAGCAGCTGCCAATCAAAGGGTGCAATTGATTGACTTCCAAGTTTTCCTATAAAAATTGCTTGTACTTGTTCAGTTAACCAGTGTTGGCATCTATAGGAATAGGCACCAAAGGCTTAGGAATTTTATTTTAACTCAGGACAGCTTGGCAGTGCTCACAGGACTCCCCCTGTTCTAAAGCTCTGGCCAACTTCTTTCCCCTGAGTTTTTCTTAAGCTCATGCACACACACATAAGCACGTGTGTGGTTTTCTTTCTGTCAGACTTAGAGTTCCTTCCTCCAGATCCCTCTGATCCTTCCCTTGACTGGCCAGTGCAGGGGAGTTATCTGACCCACACCCACTTCCCATGGCTGACATCACTCCCTTCTTCTGACTCCTCCCTCTCTCCCACAGACCGAAGCTGCAAGATGTGGAACTTGGTTACTGGGCAGGAGATCGCAGCTCTAAAGGGCCATCCCAACAACGTGGTCTCCATCAAGTACTGCAGCCACTCAGGACTGGTGTTCTCTGTGTCCACCTCCTACATCAAGGTGTGGGACATCCGGGACTCAGCCAAGTGCATTCGGACTCTCACGTAAGCCCCTCCACCTGCCCTCCTGGTGCTGGGCTGCAGCAGACTGGGTTGCTAACAATGCTTTCTAGCCCAGGTGGCCCACTGAGCACAGCCCAAACTGGCTACGTGGGCACAAAGGCCCTTACTGGCCCTTGGACTTGACTTGACTCTGGGGGATAAGATGAGATCTCTTGGTTTGAGGGACAGTTTCTGGAGCAGCAGGTTGGTGAGCCTTTGGCCTGCCTGGCTCCCACCTTTGCCCCAGTCCCCAAGCCCTGTCCTTTGAGATGTGCTAGATATAACCATAGGCTTCATATCCAGCACATCTCACCCTGAATGAGGAACCTGGAAACAGGGTGAACCAGCAGGTGGCAGCAGTCTCCAAAGCCAGAACGGCCACCTGCAAGGGTGGATGAACCAGAGGCATGGCCCCGAGTCCTCGCCCTAACAGCCTCAAGCAGACACAGGGGAGACAGAGCCAGATGAGCACTCCCATAAAAGTCATATTTTGTCCTTACATGTACATCATAAACCACAATCTGTTATTTAATTCAATCCGTAAAATGTTAACCCAGAGGATTTTTAGGGCAGTGAAATTATTCTGTGTGATTCTGTAATAGAGATAATGTCATTATACATTTAACCAAACCCACAGAATGTACAACACCAAGAACGAACCCCAACATGTGTGATGAACTTGGGTGATGATACATCAATGTCGGTCCACTCTGGTGTGGGCTGTTGGTAACCGGGGGCTGTGCGTGTTGCGGGGAAGGAGATGTATGGGAAATCTTGATATCTTCCATTCAGTTTTTGTTAAAAGCATTAAACTGCCGGGTGTGGTGGCGCACGCCTGTAGTCCAAGCGACTTGGGAGGCTGAATCAGGAGGATCACGAGTTCAAAGCCAGCCTCAGCAACTTAGCAAGGCCCTAAGCAACTCAGTGAGACCCTGTCTCTAAATAAAAATACAAAATAGGGCTGGGGATGTGGCTCAGTGGCCGAGTGTCCCCGAATTCAATCCCTGGTTCCAAAAAAAAAAAAAAAAAGCATTAAACTGCTTTTTAAAAATGAAGGAATCTTAGGAGGAAACTGCAGGGGTGTCATCACCTCTTTTTACAAATGAGGAAACTGAGACTCAGGGAAGTTGTGATTTCCACAAGACCCAGGTTCAAACCCAGTCCCCTGCCTCCGTCTCGCAGTCTTCCCAAGGCTGCTGGTGTGCCTTGGCAGTGTGTCATAGCTGGTGGAGTGGCACTCTCCCCTTTGTCCCACCTCTTGGGAAATCGGTTCATGACCCATCAATCTTCATTGGTTCCTGGAAGAAGGAGTTATGAGGGCTGGTCTGAGAGAGATGGTGTTAGTTTCCTGGCCTGCATGGATGCACTGTTGATCTCTGGCCTTGCCTCTCTTCCTCCTGTGTAGGTCCTCAGGTCAAGTGATCTCAGGTGACGCCTGTGCTGCCACTTCAACCCGTGCCATCACCAGTGCCCAGGGGGAGCACCAGATCAACCAGATGGCCCTCAGCCCCTCTGGCACCATGCTGTATGTGGCTGCGGGCAATGCCGTCCGCATCTGGGAGCTCAGCAGGTCAGTGAGCTGTCTGGGGAAGAGGCTTGGCATGGCCCAGGGGAGTGTGGCATGACCAGCCCAGGGTGGGCAGGACCTCTGCTGTGCCTCTAGTCCCCCATGCTGCTGAGCTGTGTCCTCTCCTCTGAGACCCCTGGGACCCAAGGTAACATACGTCTAGGTTCTTGATCCTGCTTGGAGGGGGAGGGAGAGCACCCTAGCCAGGCCTATTTGTCTCAGGGCAGACCACACCCTGAGCCAGGTTCTCTTCTAACCCACTTCTCCTGGCTGGGCCTATCCCCACTGCAGGTTCCAGCCCATTGGCAAGCTGACTGGCCACATTGGCCCTGTGATGTGTCTGACAGTCACCCAGACTGCCAACCAGCATGACATGGTGGTGACCGGCTCCAAGGATCACTATGTCAAGGTACCTGAGCTGCCTCTGCTCCCAGGCCTGGCTGGGGTATTCTGGGTGTTTCTACCACTTTCTTTCACCTTTGCCCCCTATTGTCTTGGGAGTACTCATGAAAAGTAAGGAGACTTCTGGAGACTTATGCTGAAGGAAGCACCCCAAAGAAGGCAGGAAAGTGTGCAGAAATTATTAATTAATTAAAATTAATTAATTATTCATTAATAAAGCTACAGCATTATTTTATAAGTGCTGAAAAATTAGAAACAGCCCAAATGTCTAAGGATAGATGGAAAATCCCCTGGTGGGGATGCCATACAGCTATTGAAATGATAAATGGGAAAGTGAGCCGTGAAGCATCACGCAGCACTGAATATGCAGCTGGAAGCTGTATTTGATCAGAAACTGGAAAGGGAGCATATCAAAAGGAAGTGGGGAAGGACAGTGGTGAATATTTTCACAACAGTGCCTGGGTCCTGGCCTCCCCATGCCAACCTCCTTACCCCTGCCCCTCTGGAGGCTCTCACACTCCTCTCCTCCCCGCTCCCCACTTCAGATGTTCCAGCTCGGCGAGTGTGTGACAGGTACCATTGGCCCTACTCATAACTTCGAGCCCCCGCACTACGATGGCATCGAGTGCTTGGCCATCCAGGGAGACATCCTGTTCAGTGGCTCCCGGGACAATGGCATCAAGAAGTGGGACCTGGAGCAACAGGAGCTCATCCAGGTGTGGGTGGAGGGAAGGAGAGGGCAAATCATGGCCAGGGCCCCAGGCAGAGTTCCCCTGGTCTGCCGACCCCACCCTCACCCCACCCCTGCAGCCTTTCCCGATCCCACAGCCTCCCCTTAGGTACCTGCTCTGGGCAGAGGATTTGCTGTAGCCCTCGGGTGTGCCTGCAAAGCTCAGTCCCCAGATTCCCTCTCCCAGGCGCGTTTCCTTCTGATCGAGCCTGACCCCTCTGAGGGCAGGTTTCTCCTTCAGTGCAGAGTCTTAGGTTTGAACCTGGGAGCCAGGGCAGAAGAACCCTTCTCTGGGTTCCTGAAGCCCCCAGCACAGGCCAGCCCTGGCCTGGCTCCTAGGACTAATGAGGCCCACCTGTAGGGCAGTTGTAGAGGCCAGGGGAGCCTGGTGGCGGCCCTCCACCCCAGCAGGAGGGGTGTGTGCTCCTGGGGCCCCAGGGCGGGTCTTTTCCCCAGACCTCACCAGCCCTGATCCTCCCGCAGCAAATCCCCAATGCCCACAAGGACTGGGTGTGTGCCCTGGCCTTCGTCCCGGGCCGCCCCATGCTGCTGAGCGCCTGCCGCGCGGGCGTCATCAAAGTCTGGAACGTGGACAACTTTACGCCCATTGGTGAGATCAAGGGCCACGACAGCCCCATCAATGCCATCTGTACCAACTCTAAGCACATCTTCACAGCCTCCAGGTAGGTGCTGGACAGAGAGACCCGCCTTTGTACACATCCCTCTCCCTGGTGTGGGAAGGACAGCTGGGCGGCTCAGGGTCACACAGCTTCCCCTGCAGACTTGGCTCACGGAGCAGACGCCATGGCACCTCTTGTCTATACTTAGCTAGTGCCAGCCATCACTGAGTGCCTGTGTGCCAGGCACTGCCCTGGGCAGGGGGCAGGGGGCAGGGAGCCGCATAGCCCAGGGCCAGGACTTGCCCACCTGTCTCCATGCTCTTCCTGTCCTCACTCAGCAGTCCTACCAGCTGTCTCTGCCCCTGTCCACATGGCTCTCGGACTGCATAGTAGCCTTATCAGCCCAGACCACGGCTCCCTCCAGCCCCAGCTCTGGCCCTCAGCCCCAGGGAGTGCTACTCAGATGGGTTTCTTCTTTTTCCTTCTTGTTCCGACATGTCCCTTCTCTCCCTCTCCCCTTCCCATGTCCTCCTGCCTCTCCTCTCTGCCTCTCCAACTCTCTCCCCCAACAGTGACTGCCGGGTAAAGTTGTGGAATTACGTCCCTGGACTCACCCCCTGCCTTCCTCGCCGAGTCCTGGCCATAAAGGGCCGCGCCACCACCCTGCCCTGACTCTCCCCCTCCCTCCCCAGTCTCCTCTCTCGTTCTTCCCCTCTTTCCTTTTCCCTGTCTTTCCCCACTTCGGTCTGAGCTGCTTCTTCACGGTATGAGATCATTTTACTCTTCTTTCTTACTGTCCCTTCATGTCCTGCCTGGCCCAGAGAGACTGCTCCACTGCCCCTGTCCACCCGCCCTCCTCCTCCCAGCATGAACAGTGGGACAGAGTCCCAGGAGAGGGATGCCAGGTAGCAGAGAGCAGGGTGGGACTTTCAGGTGGACAAAGAAAATAGTAACTAAAAGGAAAGCCCAGGATAAGGATCCCGGGGCCTCTAAGACCGTAGGCCTCCCTGCCCGGAGCTCCTCCGCCCTGGGATCCGCCCTCCTCCTGGGCAGTGCCTACCTCCCGGCCTTGGCCACATGTAGGGAGCTGGGGAATCAGCTCATCCTTTATTTGGGGGAGCAGCCAGCTGGGCTCACTCAGAGAGCTGACCAGTCCTCTCTCTGTCCTCCTCTCCCAGTGACCTGACCGTGAAGTTCTGGAGCATACGGCGGTTACCGGCGGCCAACCCTAAGAGTTAGGTCAGGGCATGCCTGGACCCTCAACTCTAGCAGACTTCACTGCATGGAAGGGAAGCTGTGGCCGGACCAGACTGGCCAGCTGCACTGGGGACAGAGGGTATGGCCCCTCTCCTGTTCCGCTTCCTCTCCCTTGGCCATAGGATACTATCACCTCCGTTCCTCCCTCACTCTTGGGAGCCTCCTGGTGAGAGAAGTTGGAGAGGAAATTAAGCTGTGAAGCCAAAGGGCATTATCCCCTTTTCTCTCCCCCAGAAGTCCCCTGGCCTCCCCTCCATCTGGCCACATGGTCTCCTTCTGAGCCAGCCCTGCTGCAGGCCATTGGTTCAGGGTAGGACTTATCCAGGAGGGGAAGCAGCTCCGGCCCCATCATGTCCCTCTGATGAGCTCCCAGCTCAGCCTCTGTACCACTTCACCTGCCTCTGAGCCCAACAAGGTAGTCCTCAGGTAACCATGGAAACCAGGTGTCGGCAGCTAGGCCTTGCAGCTGACCTTGAACCCTATGGCCAGCAACATCTAGTCCCAATGGGCCTGAACCTTCCATGGGGTCCCATTCTGATGGGGCCAAGGTGGAGCTACTAGAAAGATTCCTTTGAGGAGATGGTCAGGAATACTTCATTTATTTAATTTATTATTTTTTATTTTTTTCTGTTGCCTCCTGGAAACCGACTTGAAGTTCCCTCCCACACGTTCTGTCCCTCAGTTTTAGGGGTCTCACTCCCCAGCGCACTCCAGGGCCACCTCCTCTGTTTGCTTTGCAGAGGGGGGAAATGCCCTCTGCCACTCTTTGCAGCCCTGACCTATCCCCAGTTCTGTCCCTGGGAACCCTTCTAGAGCATCCTTGGCCTCTGGGCCGCCTGAGCTTCAGTGCCTTCCTCCGCCCCGGGGCCTGGCCCTCGTGCTGGGCAGCCTTACGCCAACCATGCCCGCTGAGCCACATGTGTCTTCTACTTAAGGGGTCTCATGTCCACCACTCCCAGAAGGCAGGGAAGCTCACCCCACAGCCCAGGGCTGGGGAGCCCCACTCCCCGGACTCCCGCATGGTCACATAGGAAGCAGCTTGGTGGACTGTGTCCACTAGAAAGCTGCTCGGGTGGCGAGGACTGCCACCTTGCCCCCTCCCTCCCAGTCAACCCGTTGTTTCACCCCTGAATAGGATAAGGGATGTCTTCAGCTTCTGTCCTTCTGGTTATTCAGGAGGCACATTTTCAAGCCTTAAAACCGGCATGGGCATGGGCCTCCCTTAAGAGTAGAGGTCAGGAGGCAGTTAGTTCATAGAGCTGCTCTTCCCCTGGGGCTCCAGGGATCAACTCTGAATTCACAGGAATGGGCCTTGGGAGGGGCCAGCTCCATCCCTCATCCCTGACTGCCCCCCAGGCCTGTCCACATTGTATTCCGTTGCTTCACTGGTCTTGTGCATCCTGGCTCCCAGACCAGGGTCAGGACTCCCAACTCCCTTCAGAGAACATGGTGACTTATGGACTTCCCAGTAGTGGTGCTGTGTTTCCACCCTGGGTTCCTCACCCTCTGTGGCTGGGGCTGTTGGAGTCTGTTCCATGTGGGCCGGTGGGGAGGGTCAGGCCCCAATGCAAGTTGAGGCCTCTGCCCTCCCTGAGCCCTCCTCAGAGCTATCCCAGAGGCTAAGGAGGCTGCCCTGCTTGTTGGTGGCCCCTGCTGGAGGTGGTGTTGAGTCCGGGTGAGCATGCTGATCTCCTGGAACCTGGACAGTCTGTCGGCTACCACTGGAAGTCCTTCTTCCTCTGCCCATCCCTGGGTGCTGGGTAGCTCCCTTAGCACTCAGAAGTGACCTCAAGTCTCCCGCTCTTCGTCCATCCCTCCCCACCTGAACAGAAAGCTTCGACCTTCAAACCCGTCCGCATGACTGTTTACAACTACAGAAACACATTGAGACTTGTGTCCCCTCCCTGTCCCCATGGGCCAGGGATGCCCCCATCATGGGGCCGCCCCAGCCCAGGTGACTGTACTGTAGCTGCAAGGCCTGTACAAGGTGTGGTCTCACGGCCCTGCCAGAGGTGCTCATCGTCATTGCCCGCTCTCTGCCATTCATTCCTGATGGGTCACTACCTCACAGCGGGGCCGGCTCCGCTGTCCCGGCCAGTGTCATTGACTCTAAACTTGAAGTCCTCCAGGAGCCCTGAGCCAGTCATCTCTGAGCCGCCTGGACCTGTGCTCTACGAGTGATGGAGTCGCCCACTCTTTCCAGAGGTCCATGAGGTCCATGGTCGGGGCAAGTCCCCAGTCACTGCACAAGCATCCTGAGTTGGAAGCACAAACTGGTTGTGATTTGAGCACAATGGTAGGGCTCTCTCGGGCAGTGTGCACAGACCTGGGCCAGAGAGGCTCCTCCCAGGTTGACCTTGCCCCCAGTTACACTAGGGATGCTCGTGTCTAGAGATAGTGGCTGCCCTTGCTGAGGCTAGGTCTTGGCCTGTAATTCTGGGACTCATCATTTTATTTCTTGTGTTCATCCGAAGGCTTGAGCCCAGGCCACATCTCTATGCTGTGGACCAGGGAGTAGAGCCCTCCCTTGTCCCCTCACCCCAGGTCTTAAATGCCTGAGCACAGACTGGCCCCCAGCCCTACTAGCCTGAAGAGCTTGGCCCAGACTCCCTGCCTCCTGGGCTGAGCCCCTGTCCTTGCTTTTGAAGTGGATTGGCTTCCACCCAGGTGGATGGTGTCTTCCCTCCCCACTCCCCATGGACCCTCTCAGCACAGTCCTGTGCCAGGACCTCATTCTCAGTATTAACCAGTTAGTATTTGATTTTACTTGAGTGACTTGGCCCCTCTGAGGCAGCCAGAATTCTCGAAGTTCACATCTGGAGCTCCGTAGGAGATTGCCAAGGCGGAGGCGGGCAAGGAGGCAGCGGCTGGCACAGACAAGCCCTTGGGGTGGTCAGGGTACCACCAGCCACTTGAGAAGGGACAGCTGTGGCTCTGGGAGTGGCCTCCAGCCCACCCACCCTTATCCCAGCTGCAGCCTTGGAAACTCCACCTACAGTTGTCCAGCCCTGTTGCTGGCCTGGGGCCACGTGGCTTTGGTAGAGGGCAGTTTAAAGCACAAACCCACTAGAAGGAAGACACTGAGCTGCTGGGATTCTTTCATACTGCCTGGTGTGGTGGGAACACAGGCAGGCGGCTGCTCTGAAGTCAGGGGAGATGTCTCTCTGCCCTGCCCGCTCCAGTTCTTGGGGGGACACTTCCTGATGGAGTCTGGGCTGGGTGCAGGCACACCCTCTGGTTGTTCGGACCCTGCCTGTGCCTGGTATGTTTGTGTGGGCAGGGCCTGCCCTGCAGGAATGGTGAATCCCTTCCCGCTGCATGGCCCAAACCTGTGGCTTCTGTCCCTTTGCCATCTCAAACAAGAAACTGCTTGCTGCCTTCTTTGCTGGGTACAGCCTCCTCCTGACCAATGGCCAGTGTCCCCCACAGGGCTTCCTGAGCCTGGCCCTCCTTTCCCAGCTTCCAAATTGTCACTGACCTCTTATGTGTAAGATCAAAATCTGCAGGGAAAGTTCTGTTTCTTCTCTGGCACCTTTGTTCAGTCTCTTGTGTCCAACCTCCTGCATCTCCAACCCCCAGATGATCCCTCAGCCCCCACCACACCTTAGTCCAGTTCTTTAAACCTGTGTCCCTAGGGCCTGGCCAGGAGGTGGGAAGTAAAAACTGCTTGATGAAGAGCAGAGAGTCAGAGAAGACCCCTGAAGTGAATCAGGGTCCTGCCCTGGCCACCAGCTCTTTCCCCAGGCTGCAGGGTTTCATTTGGCTCTGCGATGTGACTAGCACAAGGTGTATATATATGTTTTGTACCTCTGCTGATGACTGTACATAATGTATGAAAGTTATTTAAGCCTCATGCTGTATATTTCTGTTCCTAGATTGGATGTCTGTGTTCTACGAAGTTGTCATAAATAAAACCCCAACAACCCTTGTCTGTGGAGGTGTGGTCCCTGAGGGCTGGTGACCTTTGGCTGGTGGCCCTTCTTTGAGAAGTTGTTGGTGGGCTGATCTCCAGGCATGAGCCCAGCCTGATGAAAACTTCTTGGGCTGTGAGTTTGGGGCCTCCCTAATTAGGAAGCAATTAGTGTGTGAAAGTGTGACACACTTTCAGAGTGTCACATTCTTCTCCAAACTCCATATGTTGTGTCCCAGGGCTGGGGCAGGTATGGTTGGTGGAAGAGCAGGCATTGGCATTTATTGAACACCTACTGTATTCCAGGCATTGTTCAGGACATTTTTTGGTGGATTTTCACGTGTGAGAGGTGATATTCTCATTTTATGAAATGGGAAATGTCCAAGAATGGAAGTGACTTGTCAAGACTCACAGCTAATTAGGACCAAGTAGAGATTTGAATCAGCCCTGCCCAACCGCATTTCCTCATTTCCTTTAATGTACTATGTACCTTCCCTAGGGCCTGGAATACATTGTGTGCAGTGAGGACCAGACACATCATTCCTTTGCCACTTGTGAAGAGAAGACAGAAATATAAAAAGTTTTTAAAGTTCTTATCAGAAAATAGCTCTACAATGGTTGTTGGTTTTTATTTCTAGATCAGTACTTTTCAATCTTTAAAAAGTTATAATCTTGCCCTTTTTTTTCTTTTTCTTTTTTGGTGCTGGGGATTAAACCCAGGGCCTCAGGCATCCTGAGCACAGGCATCCTGAGCATCCTCAGGCATCCTGAGCTTTACACCAAGTTACATCCCAGCCCCAACTACATTCCCCTTGGATAACTATGCACCACTTCCTCAATCTGGGGAACCCTGGCCCATGCCCAGGGTACGGGGCTCCCTGAGGGGAGTCTGCATCTTCTTCACCAAGACCTCTGAGACCTTTGCTTTCTGATTGCAGAAGACAATCAGGCCGCTCTTTGCTTTCTTTCTTGAATATAAAAGCAAGTTGCTTCCTGCACCTACGCAGGCCCTTGGTCCTTGCTGCTTATCTGGACCCACAGCTGGATGTGATTCAGCCAGTCAGTTCCTGAGGGAAGCCGCTTAATCCAGATGGGAGGGGAGGGTTTCTTCAAGACCCCCTGGTTCTTAAACAGAAAGCCCCTGGAGATTGAGAGGGAACCCTAAGCAATGAAGGAGACAGAAGTGGGCAGCTAGCCTCAAGTCGCTAGCCCCCCAGGGGCACACAGAGCCTCCTGCCTTGGGAAGCAGGGTGGCTTCCTGAGGATGGTAATTTTTGGCTGGGTGTGTGTACAAAAGGACACCAGCCGTGCACACCAGGCCTCTGCCCCACAGTGCACGGCATCCACCACGTCAGAGCATGGGAAACCTTTTTTTTTTTTTTTTTTTTTTCCCTTAACCATGGGGAACCTATATTTTTTAGGACATGGGTTACTGTCCTATGAACTTTGCCTGGGACCCAGTGACTGAAGGTCAGGACTAATAGGCAAATCTGGTTGGGGGGAGGAGGGGTAGAGTTGGTGGCTGCAAGAGCAGCAGATGATCCCACATAGACCAGAGACGTTTCAGGGACTGTCAGATGGGCCTGGGTGAGACTAAAGGGCAGCAGGAGAGACCAGGTGCTCACCCTAGCACCAGGGAGGACACCTGGCTCTTTGGAGGTAGAGAGGCCAACTTCTGGAATCTAAGCCTGAGCATTGTCACTTGAGTTGTGGTTTGGGCTGTGCCGAGGTGCAGCCATAGTGCTGTTTTTCTAGGGCAGCCCTATTTCCGAGCCACATCTCCAATCCTTTTTTTATTTTGAGACAGGTTTTCACTAAGTTGCTTGGAGCCTCGCTAAGTTGCTGAGGCTGAGCTTTGAACTGGCGATCCTCCTGCCTCAGCCTCCAAGTTGTTGGGATTACAGGCAAGCGCCACCATGCCAACTCTCTTACCTAGCAAGAGTGGACTTCATTGTTTCCCATCAGGAACACTGCCCAGCACCACAGGATTCTAGATGCCTCACAGATCCCGACATCCAGTTCCTGGTCCAAGCTATTTCACAGGAAACTGCGGGCTCTGGCCTGAGATCACTCAGCTGAATGGGAACAGGACACGCAGGAGCAGAGCCGGGAGAGGACAGCCTAGCTCCAGATGTTTACTGTAGAGAAGGCAGCTCAGGACAGATGGCCTTACCTCATGCGGCCAAGAATTGACATCTACTTCCACAAAAGTACATGCTTTCTCCTTTTATTGACTAAGTTCTTTGGGGACACACTATTTCTATTGCAGGGCTCAGAGTTTTGGGAACCTATGGACACAGGCTCAAAAGAAGCTCCTCTGGGTCCTCCTCCTGCCGAAGCAGGAAGTGGGGGTCTTGGCCAACAGCATCTTCCTCTTGGCCTCCAGGATGTAGATGGTCTGTGTGGTGAGGCAGCTGACCACGGGTTCCGGGTCTTTCTGCATTTGTGTTAGGGCTACAACACAGATACTGCTATGAGGCTTTGAACACAGGAGGCCGGGGCCCTGCTGCAGGGGAAGGATAGGGCAGTGGAACGAGACTGGCATCTTCTAAGGTCTGAACAAAGTCCATGATGCTCAGTTATAAGCAAGATCATAAATCTGCCCTGGGCTCAGAGACACTCGGCCAGTGGCTCCCCATCCAGCACTCATCACCAATCCTTTTGATCCTCAATACCTTCCCCTCCCTGTGTCCGCCCTCCTCCACCTATTTATAGAATAGCTCTGACCTCCCACAGAGCTGCAGCCAAGGGCTCAGCCACACTTGGGAACCACTGTCAGGGTTACAGTGCAGAAAGAAGAGACAAAGGGAAAGGAAGAGCATGCGGCAGTCACATCTCAGGAAGATGGTAGAGAAGCAGGGAAAGGGGCTGGGCACCCTGAGTCCCCCAGTGATGAAGGTGGCTGTCTGTCCTAGGAAGAGTTCAAGGAACAATCCTGGTTAATGAGTGGGGCACAAGCCAGATGGCCACAAGAGTGAGAGAGGGGTCTGCAGGACTCTGACCAGCACCCCAAAACCTGAATGGCCTGGGGCTGAGCCTCCTCTTCACTCAGACTGGATGATCAGGTCTTAAGTCCTGTTCCTCATTCCTGAGCCTTCCCCACCAACATGGTACCTCTAACAGACGCATGCGGTGGGCAATTGGGCCCACACACCTGCATACTCGTCCTCAATTTCATCCATCTCTTCCAAGTTGAGGGTTTGGATGATCTGACCTGCAGGGCACACAGAGGCATCTCAGTGGTGTCCTGGCCACAAGTGCTCTCCTGCCCCTCCCCAAACACTCACCATTGCCCCTCTTAGTCTGTCTTTCCCTCCTCTGGCCACCAGCCTCAGGTCTCGACATTTCCCGTAAAGTTCAAATTCCTGTTCCTGATTTTCTGAAGGGTTCTGAGCAAACTGGGCCAGGTAGAGGGGCGAGCACCCCTCTGCTTCAACCCTGGCCTCCCAGGATTTGCCCATTTAGATACAAGAAGGTCACCCAACCTGACCAGGGGCATCCTGAGGGGAGGAGAGCAGGTGAAGGAAGTCAGTGTCATGACCAGGGTCCTATAATGACCATGCATCCTATAACTCTGTCCCAAGTCCTCAGTCTGTTTGAAGGACCATGCATCAAGGACACAGTGGCTCCAAGAAGACAGAAGGCCATACCTGCAAACCACACAGCTGCCTGGCGGATGAAGACCTGTGGGCTCTTGAACAGAGTCACACACTGGCTCAGAAACCAGAGGGCTTTGTTCGCCTCCTGTTGCAGCTGTAAGAAGAGGTGTTCCATTGCAGAAAGGCCCCTGCCAGTCCTTCTGCCCCCTCAGACAGTCTTGAGACTAAGCCAGAGTTATTCCCTGAGTGCAGGAATCTATGAAGACCTTCTGTCCTCCACTCCTTACCCCAGCTCCTCAAATCTTATCTCCTTTCTGGGTGGGTCAAGGCACAGGGATCACTTTTCCTGACCTTGACCCAATAGGAGCATAAAATTCATATAGATTTACCCCCAATCTTTGACTCACTTTTCTCCTATTCCCAACAATGGAATAGTAAACCCCATTTTAAAATATTGTTTGTTTCTATCTTGAGTTAAAATTTTCAATTTCATGCCATGTGCCCTAGGCTTCAAAAGAACCAGTCATGTCTACACCCTTCTATTTAGAGGGAGGGCTGCATGTAAGTAAGGGTGTTCATACCTTCCTCCCCTGCCATGGGATGCCCCCTGTTCTATGTCCTGCCAAGCTCCTTTTCCACTTTGCAGCCAAAGCTTTTAGTTGTTATTGTTGTTGTTGTCGTTGTTGTTTTGGAACTGGGGATTGAACCCAGGGGCACTCCACCACTGAGCCACATCCCCAGCCCTATTTTGTATTTTATTTAGCGACAGGGTCTCACTGAGTTGTTTAGCACCTCGCTTTTGCTGAGGCTGGCTTTGAACTCATGGTCCTTCTGCCTCCTGAACCATAGGGATTCGGGCTTGCACCACCATGCCCAGCTACAGTCAAAGTTCTTAAAAGTGGAGGGGACACCCATGTTTTTTTTTTTCCAACGTTTTGGTAGCAGGATCTTTTCTTCAAATAAAAAATGCTAACTGAGGAGCTGGGGTTGTGGCTCAGTGGTAGAGCTTTTGCCTAGCTTGTGTGAGGCACTGGGTTTGAATCTCAGCACCACATATAAATAAATAAATAAATAAAAATAAAGGTCCATTGACAACTAAAAAAATATTTTTTAAAAATCCTAACTGAAAGCCGGGCGTGGTGGCGCACGCCTGTAATCCAAGCGACTTGGGAGGCTGAGTCAGGAGGATCGCGAGTTCAAAGCCAGCCTCAGCAACTTAGCGAGGCCCTAAGCAACTCAGTGAGATCCTGTCTCTAAATAAAATACAAAATAGGGCTGGGGATGTGGCTGAGTGGCCGAGTGTCCCTGAGTTCAATTCCCGGTTCCAAAAAACAAAAAAAACAAAAAAAAACAAACCTGTTTAGAATCTGTGCCCAGACCTTCGCCCTGTCTTTTATATATTACAGAGCACTTTTGCACAATTCAAGTGCACACCGGGTTTTCTAGGAATGCAATCTAAACCCCAAACTAAACTAAAACAAAAGGAGGTATGTTACCAAAAATTATTCATCACTTTGGAAATCAAATCACCAAGAACAACACTTTCTTTGATATTTGAGTCCCCGCACAGTGCTCCTGTGTCACTCTGCATCCAAAGCAGATCTGTTCACAATGATTCTGGGCAGAGGGGCATGGATCCAGCTACTTCATTATGTCTTCCAAGCACTTACATATGTTATTACTATATTGTGTCCTATCGTGTGATATATATTTATGCAAGCTGTTTTTGAATAAATTACTTTCACTCATCCTTTGGTGTTAGGGTGTTCTGCTTATTTGTTAGGGATATATGCACAGGTAGATGATGATATTCATGATTTTCACTTGGAAGGAGGTAAAGAGGGTCTGGATAGAGGGATGTGCTCTATCCAGATGTGCTGCATCTGACCATGCGTGAAGGCTACAGGACAGGTCTTAGTCCTTGGTCTTTACAGTCTGCTCCTCTAGGTAGTGTTTCCTGCCTGTAGCCATTTGTTCTGCCGCTGCTTGAATATTTCCAAGCCACTTAGAGCTCCTTGCACACCAGGCCTTATTTCTTAGGGCATTTGGAAGATCAAATTATATAAGTGAATGTATGCAAGGTCCCTGGCAAAATGAATCCTCGGGTCCACATTCCTGGGTACAGTGTCACCTTGGCCTGCACTCACTCCTGATGCCTTCACCTTGCCTATGTGTTACCCTGCCTTCCATGTCTCCCTTTAAAGATGACACCTCCTCCCAGACTGTGCCGAGTACCCTCCATTGTACTGGCAAGTACATCCTTCTCTTTTTGCCCTTATCAAAATTGATAACATGAAGCAAAGGGAGGGCAGGAGGCAAAGGAAGATCTCAGAAGCAAACAGCAGGGGAAATAGGAACAGGTACCATCTAAGTGCCCCACACAAAGTAGATGCTCAGTGAGCAACTCATCACTGAACTGCTGCTGCCGCCACCACAGCAAACCCCCAGCTGCAGGAAAGGACCGGAGTGTTGGGGGTGCCACCCTCCCTTGCACAGAAGCAGAATGGTGAGCTGGCAGCTGGCTTACCAGGTCCCTGAGAATGGCAAAGACATCTCTCTTGGTGAAGACTGCTTTCAACTTTGTCCAGCCCAGTAAGGTGGCTGTGTGGCAGAGGGACAGTTGGCAGATCTGGGGAGACAAGAAGCTCAGCAGGAGGGGTTACACAAGCAGGGTTGGACAGACAGGAAGGGGCACCCAGAAGGGAGTTAGAGGACAGCCTGTCCAGCCCCAATGGGATAGAAACTCAGGGAACAGATAAGGATCCTGGATTAGGAGGAAGACAGGGGTCATCCAGGCATTTGACTCTATTGAAAGACCCTGTTTCCCATAAGGAGAACTTGCAAAGCACAGTCAGAGTGACTTGTCTGATTGCTGTGATACTCCACAGAGACCCAGAGCAATGAGACTCTCTACCAAGTAGCCTCAGTCACCAGCCCCGTGGCTTCCCATGCCTAAAACAGTCTCCGAAATCAGGTTCACCCAAAGTCTGTGGTGTGTTCCACCACTGAGCTACATTCTCAGCATTTAAAAAAATTTTTTTTTGAATTTTGAAACAGGGCCTCGATAAATTGCTGAGGCTGGCCTTGAGCTTGTGATCCTCCTGCCCCAGCCTCCCAAGTCTTAATCCCTCAAAGGGTGGTCAAAGTTCTGAACCAGGATTGGATCTCTCAGGAATATTACTGCTGACTCCACTGGGAGGGACTCTGACCCACAGGATAATTTTCCTTTTAAGCACTTGTTCCACAGCCTCCTCAGATGAGCCTAAAGAGGCCTCAGAAGTGGCAAAGTAGCTGCTCTGTGAGGACAGGGTGTCCTCTTAGAAACTAAGTCAGTTTTTTAGTTTTCCAGCTGCAGTGCCCATTCCTGGTGCCCTGGGCTCAGAGCCCACCTGTCCCAGTGCAGATCTCTGCTCTGCCCACAGCACCGTCTCCTGCTGGAACTGGCTTGCCAGGGAGCCCGTCCACACTCGGGGCGGGGCAGGGTACAGAAAGCAGTCCCGAGGTAGACCACACAAGTCAAGGGCAGCAAACAGAGAGGGGGACTGGCATCAACCATTCTGTAGGATGTTCCCCCTCAGAGTTTTCACAAGCACAGTACTCTATGACAAGTTGGTGGCCAGCTGGATGGAGCTGGGAGCTGAACAACACTCTATACCATGCCTTGTCATCTCTAGCCTCTCTCTCTCCTTTCTTTTTTTTTTTTTCCCCCCAGTATTGGGGTTGAACCCAGGGGCATTCTACCACTGAGCTACATCCCCAGCCCTTTTTATATTTTATTCTGACACTGGGTCTCACTAAGTTGCTGAGGCTGACCTTAAACTTTGCAGTTCTCCTGCCTCGGCCTCCCAAGTCCCTGAGATCAGTCTCTTTTGGAAACTGAGTTCAGAGACTAGAGGATTCCAAAGCCACTGCCCACATGGTCAACATGCTCAGTATTTCTCTCTCACAGGAACTGGGGACCAGACGACACCAGGCTCCAGGGCCTGGCCTCTCACCTGAGCCACATCAATATTCACATCCTTCAGGTGCATCACAAGGAGAACGATCGAGTTGAGAATCTGCTGCTTCAAGGGGAAGACAAGATCTCTCTTCTTGATCTTGGACAGGAGACTTCCATAGATCTGGAAGGCCATCAGGCGCAGATCTTCAGACTCCTAGGTGAGAAAACACACGTGTGGGGAAGATACCTCTGGGTCTGTCCACTGGTTACCCAGGGTCAGGAGTCCCCGAGCTCCTCCTCCCGCAAGATCTGCTTTGATTCCCCAGCAGCATGACCCTCCTGTGTCACTGTGGTGTGTCCTCTCTCTGTCTCACTTCTTTGACAGTCATGGGACAAGAAGGCAGAAGCAATCAACTCCCAACAGAACAGCATCATGTCAAGCTGGAGGGAATTCTGCCCAATTCCCTCATTTCATAGACACCTAGAGGAAGAGAGACCCCTCAGGGGGCTTCACCTCCTCAAGGAAAGGGGCCAGAGTAAAGGCCAGTTGAATAAGGAAGAAGGAGGAGTGCTGCCAGGTGAGGTCCTTGAGGAGGTGATTCAGCGTCAGGAAAGTCTCCCTCACAATGCTGTGGCAGGGGGAATAGCAGCATCTCAGCACGTGTGGCTGCAGGATGTGGAGTCGCTTCACCTGTGGAGCAAGCACTGCTTAGGGGATCTTTCCTGCTCCATTTCAGTCCAATCCAGCCCCACAAGCCAGAGCCCTGGGTACACTGCCACTTTTCACCCGGGAGCTAGCTGGTTCAGCAAATGGGTTTGGTCAGCGTGAGCCGCCCAGAGGAGATTCTAGCAGATGACATCAAAAGGGGAGAAGACAGAGGAGCCTCCTTCTTCCACAACACCATAAATTCCCTTCCTCCCTGCCTTTCTCCTCTGTGATGATGAGGCTGGCACTTAGGAGACCTGGATGATTTATCTGGGATCCTGGATTGGCTGAGATTATCCTCTGAAGAGACCCACTGGACAACCTCCTCAGGGGATCTTTTCTGGGAAGGGAGGGAGCAAGAACAGCTCAAGCCCTGATCCTGTGCTTGGTGGACTGGCCTCATGAAGATCTGATCTCTGATTCCAAGGATGTGTCCCACCCTGTCTATTAGTATCAGAACTCCAGGTCCTGTTCCTCCCCCAGGTGACAACATTTCCTGAGAACATGCCCTTGGCCTCTGCTTCATCTTACCAAGTTCTTGTGTGTTGCGAAGATCTCTGTCACCTGCAGCAAGAGCTTCACTGTGGTTAGCGACTCACCCTTGAACCAGTTTGCCAAAGTGTGGGTGGCAATGTCATCCACAATGGCTGCCACATCTGGGCACTGGAGCAGCTGACAAAGGAGACCAAGATAGAAAGGTGGGCAAGGTGGAGACAGCTCCCAATGACTTTGAATCTAGGTTCCTGCTCACGAGTAAAAGAATGCGTTAAGGCTTTGGAAGAATCAGTGGAGAGACCAAAGAGTTAAAGGGTCTTCACACCCTTTCATTCCAGAAGTCCTTCATTCATTGATTTTGCAAGTTTTCCTTAGGCATCTTTGATATGGGGAACTGTAGGAAATAAAAGCAAGAAACAGCAGTCGATTCTCAAATACCTTCATGTTTCCACTGGGAAACAGATTCATGCCCATCAATCACCTGTGAATATCCGCTAGGCAATAGCAACATGGCACAAACCAAAGCAAGCAAAGAAAAAAAGCCATTATAATCTAAGGAAAATTTATAAAGGATGTATAACTTAAATAAAGAGAACTTCAAGCACATCGAAGTCTTACAAGACTGGAAAACAAGCAATTCAATAGGACAATAGCAAAGGAAATGGGAAAGAATTCACAGAAGGGAAAGTGAAAAGAGAGAGAGAGAGAGAGAGTGTGTTCAGTGGGGGAAAGTGGGTGTGGCAAGGCAAAGATGAAATACAGGAGTGTGGTGGGGGTGCCAGAAGGTTAACAAGAACGCTGGGAGAAGCGTCCCATTGGTGAGAAGCATACTTATGGGAAACAGGTGAGGACAACAGGGGTCCCAGGAGAGAGATTGGCATGCTATCTTTGGAGGTTGCTGCAGACACAGGTGAGGTGGGTCTGGACTTCCAGCCAGTGGGGATGGAGAAGGGATGTCTCAGGAGTGAGCAAGGCACACATCAGTCAGAAAAGGGAAAGAGAGAAGTCAAAGATAGTCTTCCAGAATAACACTTTTTAAAAGGGAGAAGGTAAAGGGGAATTATTACAAGATCTTTGTCACTATTATTCCATAGCCCTGGGACCCTGGGGCCAAGCTGGACAATATCAAGCAAGCAGTGACCTAACCAATTAATTCTATTTTGACCCTTTCTGACTCCATTTGGATTCCAGGAACCACACAGGTCTGATTGATTGATAAGCATCTTTATGACAAGAGACTGAAACTGCCCCAAGCAACAGTGAGCATCTCAGAACAGATCACCCCGTAGGATGGCCCCCGTAAGCAGGAGCTATTACCCCATGACGGAACCCAGGCTGCCACCTAAGTAGGAACAACCATCTCACTGGGAACTGAATCACCCCCTCAAGACGCCCTTTGTGTCCAAGGCAGTGCAGCAGGGTTCTGCTGGAGATTACATGCAGCCTGGAGACTCGACTGACAGGAAAGATGGAGAAGATGAACCACACTCTAAAAGGATTTCAGCCAAAATATGTCAAGAAACTGGTCTAGCAGAGGAAAAAGCACTACCCATTGCTCTCCTCTGCGTTAGGGTGGCTCCTAGATGTGGGCTGAAATTAAGTCCTTAGGCAATTATGTCTATCGGAGACCCTTTCAGAGACTTCCACAGAGGGATGCTGTCCCCACACTTAAAATATGAAGATAAAATCAGACATAGATACAGCAGCTTAATCAAGTTCTAACTTCTGTGGCTGAGTTTGCTTCTTCTCAGGCAAGATCCTCCCATGAGAACCCACTGCACCCTTTTCACCTGGAAGATCAAGTCCTATTAAAGACGTGGAAGCCGGGCACGGTGGCGCACGCCTGTAATCCCAGCAACTCGGGAGGCTGAGGCAGGAGGATCGCAAGTTCAAAGCCAGCCTCAGCGACTTAGCGAGGCTCTAAACAACTCAGTGAGACCCTGTCTCTAAATAAAATACAAAATAGGGCTGGGGATGTGGCTCAGTGGTCGAGTGTCCCTGGGTTCAATCCCCAGTACCAATTTGTATTTTATAAAAAAAAAAAAGCGGGAAAAAGTGGGGCCCAAAAAACCAACTAATTTTAAAAAAAAAAAAAAAAAGTGGACGGGCCCTTATGACATACTTGGGATCACACTTCTTTAAAACTTGGTGGTGTCTAGTTGAGAATCCACCACACCAGAGTTAAAGGGGCACCACCAGGAAACGGCCCTCCTGATCCTTGGCAGAATCAAGAGGATCCCATTGGGCCACATCCCCCTGGAGGACCTCGAATATCTCTTCAGAAAGCACAGCTCAGCCAAACGCCTTAAAAACCGTGAATCATACTGCCCTCACTCTTGGCTTTCTTTGTCTTTCCCTTACCCCACATCCATCCAGTCGAGCTGGTTTGCTGACTGGGCTGGGCCTCGGCAATAGATCAGTAATAGGCTACAATAAATTCCTTCTAAATGGAGATACAGTTGGGCATTGTTATTTTCCTTCCTCTTCCCCTGGCTGCCCTCCAGAGCTTATTCCATTTGTAATACTATTTGTCCCAGCAGGGAAGTGCCTCTGTTATAGTCCCTGGAATATAATAATGACTGGAAGGTGGGCCCAGTCATTGACCAATTCCATTTTGTCCCTTTCTGATTCTATTTGCCTTTTGAATGGTTTTCCTTCAGAACCACTTTCTTTTGCAGTTATCTTGGATTCCAGGAACCACACAGGTCTGATTGATTGATAAGCATCTTTATGACAAGAGACCGAAACTGCCCCGAACAACAGATCCAAGAACAGATCACCCCATAAGATGGCCCCAGTAAGCAGGAGCTATTACCCCTTGATGGAACCCAGGCTGCCCCCTGAGCAGGAACAGTCATCTCACTGGGAACTGAATCACCCCCTCAAGACACCATGACCTCCCCAGAGCTTCACAGAACCAGGCCTGAGATAATGGTCAACCAGACCAGGGTCAGACCAAGATGACTTACTGTCCCAGTTGTTCAAACCCCCAGCCATACAAGCCCCCAACCCTTGCCTTAGTTCCCCTTTTCTAGAAAGCCTCAAAGTTTCTGTCATCCCTTGAAGACAGATCTTTGGTCACTGAACCCCTGTATCTCCTCCTCCTGGGGTGCCCACCCTGATTAAAAGCTCCTCTCCTTCCCTTTACCACTGTGACAGTCTTTGACATATGGGAACAGGTGACTGAGCCTTGTCTGTTGGGACCACTGGTGACATGCTGACATCAAGGCCACCAGCCATAGCTGCACATTAAGGTCACCTGGAGAACTGGAGAACTGGAGGAATGCTGTTCCTTGGACCCCATGCCACCTGCCAAGAGTCTAATTTAGAGCCCAAGCATTAGTGTTATTTATTTATAAATTCTTCCAGAGATCCAACTATGCAACAAGGGTTGAAGATGTCTGGGCCAGACATTCATGGTTTGGAATGCACGTGCCAGCATGGACACCAGGACACGCACCGGGTGCCAGCTCAGTGCAGGGTGCCACCTCAGAAGGACTCACATCAGCCCTCCAACCTAGACGCAGCAGCCTGCACACTCACATGGCGGAAATCGTGGTAATGGAAAGGCATTGGAATACAACTGGAACATCAGGAGTTAGTCTCTCTGAGTGTGTGTGGTACTGGGGATCAGACCCAGAAAGTATATATAGGCAAGAAAAAGTCAACGACTATTCAGTAGAATGAATAGCAAAGGAGATGGGAAGGAATTCGGAGAAGGGCAAGTTTAAATAACAAAATTCCACACAGAACTGATAACTAGAGCCAACGGTGAGATACTGTTTCATATCCACTGGGAGAGCAAGAATTTGGATGTAAGAAGAGCTAAGTGGGGAGGCTGGGGCAGGAGGATCACCAGCTCAAGGCCAGCCTGGGCTATATAACAAGACCCAGCCCAGGGCAGGGGATATGGGCTGGGGATATAGCTCAGTTGGTAGAGTGTTTGCCTCACAAGCACAAGGCCCTGCGTTCAATCCCCAGCACCGCAAAAAAAAAAAAAAAAAAAAAAAAAAAGAAAGAAACCAGCATGTATGGTATATTTGTATATTTGTGTGAAATTATACCTGCACTTAGATTATTTAAAACAAAATTTAAAAGACCAAAATTCATCAGCTGCATCTAAGATGTCTGCACTTGCTTTTGCACGCACACCTGGGGGTACGCACATGTGCGTATCTGTGTTTACATATGAATGGCAAAGAAGTTTTGGGGACAAATCACAGAGGTTTTCACCTGTACTGATTGACAGGCAGGCAGGCGGATCTGCCCTAATTTACTTACTAATAGAGTGAGTTTCTTAAATTCTCTGGGCCTCAGTTTCATCCTCTATGAAATAGTTGTTAACACCTCTCCCACAGTTACAATGAGAATTAAAACCCCTGGGCGCCGGTTTCTTGAGCATCCAGAATTCCAGCACGGGGCCTTTTGTGTTGGAAATATTTCTGCTTATGCTCAGCCCAGGGAAATGGATGAAGACACCAAGACATCAAGCCGGGAGCTTCAAAGGGTTATGAAATATTTGAGAGCTTCTAGATCTTGACCCACTTTCTTAGCCAGTACCTAAAACCCCATGGATCTCCACTTTGAAATCTATGAGCTATCCCTTTAATTGCTAAGAATGGGGTTCACCCATCTCTCTACCTGGGTGCCCCTTTGAGCCTTTTCCTGAACAAACTGCCCCTTCTCTTCCCTTCCTCAGCCTGAAGTTCTGATAAGAGTGACAGATGAGTGAATGCCTGTTCTTGTGTCCACTAGTTCCTGTGGTGTCGTGCATTTGGGGGAACTTGTAGCATGGTTCTCAGTCCTAGCTGGATTTCTAGAACATAAGAATTGGAAGGTTCTAACAAACTGATGCCTGGACCCATTCCAGACCAACTCAAATAAAAGAACCAGGCAGAAAGTGAGGAAAGTGGGGGTGGTTTGGCAATAGCAGTTATAAAAGCTGCCAGAGGACCCTAACATGCCAGCAGGGCTCAGAACTGCTGCTCGAAACGGAGTGGCGGTCATCTCGTGGCACCTACTGCTCTCCCAGGCTTGTACCTGGTACCATTTCTCAAAGCTGGGTTCAAGGACTCCCTGGACTGCAACAGGAACTGAGGACCTTTCAGAAAACAAGGACTTCTGGGTCTTACCCCAGAGTTACTGAATCCAAGTCCCTGAGGACAGGGTCCAGGAATCTGCATTTTGAACAACTTCCTCAATATGGGATGAGTAAGATGAGATGCTACACACTGATACTGGAGACCCTCTGCACTGAGGCATCCCCTTCAGAGCTCTGCACCCTACAATCCTCATTCCTGCATCCTCAGCAGGGGTTCTGCCAGCATGACGGACATCCTTGTATGCCTGTCTCAGCACCCACACCAGCCACAGCAGTCGCACCTTCCCACAAGATACAGATGCCCTGTAACCCACATAAGGGTACATGAGAACACATCAGGATAACATCTGTTTGTGTTCTGGTATTAGCATCAGGCTATCTTCTATCACTGTTCAAAATAATCCTGTTCCTATTTTGTTTTGTTTTTTTCAATCAGGTTGCTTGAATTTTAAAAGAAGCCTATTTAAAACTGTAGTAAGACAGAAACTTTCCCAAACGCTCCCCAACACTGCTGATAGAAGTATAAATTGGTACAACTTTACTGGTGGGCAACTTGGTGTCAGTATCAAAAGTCACAGAAGTTCATGCTTTTTGAACCTGAACTTCCTCTTATTGCGGTCAGTACTTAGGGAAACAATCTGACACACAGGCAGAGATGCTCTTGATGGTGCTATTCATAACGTAAAATTAGAAACAGAATGTCCAATCAATTATAGAACACCTTTGTGATAAAATATTCTATCACCATTAAAAGTAAAGAACAAGAAATGATATAGGTAGAAGCTTGAAGAGAGGGGGACACAGCATATTAAGAGAGAATGGCCGGGTGTGGAGGTGAACACTTGCAATCCCAGCACTTGGGAGGCTGAGGCAGGAGGATCGCGAGTTCAAAACCAGCCTCAGCAACTTAGTGAGGCCCTAAGCAATGCAGTGAGACCCTGTCTCTAAACAAAATACAAAAAAGGGCTGGGGATGTGGCTCAGTGTTGGAGTGCCCCTGGGTTCAATCCCTGGTACCAAAAAAAAAAAAAAGAAAGAGAAAGAATGATCTCAACCCTCAACACACACACACACACACACCTCTATACAGGCAAAAACGTAAAAATGATTTCCTTTGTACATTATGATGATTAACAATTTGGTAATATTTAATAAACTTTTTCCACATTTTCCAAATTTCCTCACATTTCCTGCCAGGTGACTTCAGTTGCATTGAGCTAATTGGGGTACTGAGCAAAGATCAATTTTAAAAGGCTGAGGTGGCTGAAGGAAAGAGCTGTGTCGTTCTATAAAGTCAGGGCAGAGTCTTGAAATTCAAGAGGGAATCAAACCTACAACTCACGGAAATCCCATGAAGTGTTATTAGTAACATCCCAACTCTTCTGGGAGTTGGGAAAGTCAAACAGGCTGCCCACTCTGGCCCATGGCCCTCCCTGGAGGAGTGGGTGTTTTTGCCTGTATGGAGGGGTGTGTGTGTGTGTGTGTGTGTGTGTGTGTGTGTTGAGGGTTGAGATCATTCTTTCTCTCTCTTTTTTTTTTTTTTTTGGTACCAGGGATTGAACCCAGGGGCACATCCCCACTGCGCTCCACTGGGTGCAGCTGCCTTCCAAAGGGACCGCCTCCCCCGCCCTCTGCTCCCCGCAGCGCCAGTCACCTCGGTCAGGAACACAAGGGCTGTGATGTGGTTGGGGCAGTTCGTGTCCTGGAGGATCTTGATGATGAAGCTGAAGATGGGGCGGTTGTGCCAACAGTTGTTGACTACCAGGGACCTACCGGCCAGAGCACAGTGATCAGGGGGAGCACTGGGCTGCAGGAGGATGAGGAGCACTGAAGGTCCTCTGGCCAGAGCCCCAGAAGTGGCTTACCTGGCCAGCAGGGTGACTCCGTCATAGTGTTTCTCAGGGTTGACAAGCAGACTCCAGCCCCCAAATGAGTGAATGTAAGTCACGTGCTCCTCATACCCAGCGCTGTGCAGCAAGGTCTTCAGGGTCTCCACTGTAGAACTGGGAAAAGAGCAGGAGGCAGGCTGGAAGTCATCCCCACTGCGCTCCTCTCTCCCCAGCCTCCTGCCGGACTCCCAGCCTCCCAGTAATCATGGATTGCAGGCAATGGGACAATACTAGGGTCACTATGTAACATCTGACAAATGAGGAACCCGAGGCCAAAAAGGTTGTGGCATCTCCAAGGTGACAGACACAGCCAGCCTGCAGAGGACTAGATCCAGGTCTGCGGAACCAAGTGTCTTGTTTTGATTTGATTTTGAATCTCTGCATCAGCCCAGTAAGTCAGACTTGAAGAGCCTTTTCTATAAAGTCCAGGAAGACTTCCTGAGGTGAGATGTGAACAGCAGACCCAGGGCCCCCCGCAGTCTGGCAGGCTGGAAGTCGTGCTAAGCCGCTCACACACTCACCCAGAGGCCAATGTACCTTAGAGGGTCCACACATTCGACCACATCCTGGATCATTTCAGCACTTTCTTCAAGCACAAGAAAGGAGACCTGGAAGAGCAGCCTCACGAACAGGGGGGAGAAGAAGCTATGCAGCTCCATCCGCCGACTGGGTTCCTGCAGGAGCTCGTAGATGGCCCTGGTGGCCTGTGGGTAAGGAGGAGAACGGGAGCATCATCGCCTGCCTTTGTTGCCACTCACTGAAGCCGTCGTGTCCTGGGAAGGCCTGGCTGTGCGAGCCAGGAAAGCACAGAGTGTTTCCAGAGTGGCACTGTTGAAAACACTCTGATGGCCACAGTGGTTCAGGAGGGGCTGGGTGGTTGTCCTCCCTCATCTCACCATGTTAGAACAGGAATCCAGTTCTTCTGTCCCCTGACAAGGCAGTCAGCTGAAAGACCCTCCCTCTAACCTGGAGACCCTGATGTTAGAGTGCTCAACCAAACACTAGTGCCTAAAAGGAAGAGGCCTATAGAGCTGAAGAGAGCCCAGCATGGCGCCCTGGACAGCTCCCACCCCAGCACCCAGCCCCTCCACTGGCCCCTCCGTATGGCCCCTCCGTACAATCCATGGGGAGATCCCAGATGTGTGGTTGGGCTCCTGGTCCTTTTTGGCCTGGAATGGAATCAGCCTCTGCAGCAGATATTCCATGATCACCTCGTAGCCTTTTGGGAAGGAGGCCAGGATCTCCCAGGAACGGCGCATCTCTCTGCAAAAGTCAGAAGCCACCAACATGGTCACCCGCAGGTGGGCCTCTCTCCATGGGTCTCACCACACCTCCAGGGGAAGGACTCCAGGCTCTTGGTCCAGTCCTCCAGCTTCCTTTCTTCTTCCTAGTCTCTCCCTTTGTTATCTTTCATTCCTTTCACCACCTCCACACTTTCCCGTTCTCTGCCATCTTGCAAACAGGTCAATCTGAAAATGTTCACTTTGGCATAGGAACCTGATTTAAGAAAATAACTGGGGGCTGGGGTTGTGGCTTAGTAGTAGAGTGCTTGCCAAGCATGTGTGAAGCACTGGATTCGATCCTCAGCACCACATAAAATAAATAAAGGTATTGTGTCCATCTACAACTAAAAAAATAAATTAGAAACAAAGAGAGATGACAAAAACAAATAATACTAGGCATTTAAATAAAAATAAAAGAAATACTAACTACAAGGCTGAGATTGTGGCTCAGTGGTAAGCACTTGCCTAGCACATGTGAGGCACTGGGTTCAACCCTCAGCACCACATACAAAAGCTAAATAAAATAAAGTTATAAAAAAAGACGAGGAAAGAAAAGAAAACATCTGAGACCAAGTTATTAGCTGTACTTGAATGCACCTGATCAAGTCCCATCCCTCTGACCCCATCCAAGCTCTCCTTACAGCTTCAGCCCCAGAACACAGCCTCTATCTGCCAGACTGCCCCCTCCAGTCTGGAATGTCCAGTGTGACATCCAGTGTCACTCTAGGCCAGATCTGAAGACTTTCCTTCACAACATTCTTCCAGCCTCCCAGGCCCTTTTACCTCTGCAGCTTCACACATGTTTTTCCCTCTGTCTGGCAAATCACATGCAGAACAGAAGTACATATCTGAAAGCTGTTTTCTACAAACAATATAATAATATTTTAAAGAAAGCTGTGCAATGTCTTCAAGAAGTTACAGCCTTTTTCTTTCTTTCTTTCTTTCTTTCTTTCTTTCTTTTTTACTTTTTATTTTTATTTGTATTTATTTTATTTTTATTTTATTTACTTTTTTTTGGTACCAGGAATTGAACCCAGGGGCACTTAACCCCTGAGTCATATCCCCAGACCTGTTTTTATTTCTCTAAATGAGAGGGTCTCCTTGAGTTGCTTAGGGCCTTGCTAAGTTGCAGAGGCTGGCTTTGAACTTGCAATCCTCCTGCCTCAGCCTCCAGAGCCACAGGAATTACAAGTATGCCCACTATGCCCAGCAAGTTACAGCCTTCTGAAATAGGAGGAGAGAACAAGAAGAAAATGAAGGAGAGATAAAACAAAGACAAAGAGACTTCACTGCTAGCGACATGGCATTCTGGGTGCTCAGGAGCAAAGACAAAGAAAAAAAATGGTCTTCAACAAAATAATGGCAATTGGACTGCCAGCAACTTCTTAATATCAGCTATGGAAAGCAGAAGACAAGAGGTTGAATCTTCCAAGAGCTGAACAAAGATAAATGTCAATCTACAAGTTTCCCAGCAAATCTATCATTAAGGCAAACTTGCTTCATTTATGAATCAATAGAAATAAATGGCTTGATCAAAAGAGTCTCACTAGAGGATAAACTCCTAAAAGACAGACTTCAACAGAGAAGAAAAACAATTTCATAAGGAAAGTGTGAGATGCAAGAAGGGATGGTACACAAAATGATACATATGCCTAGAAATTTGTATGCAATGCTAGTGTAAGAATGTTCATAACAACACTGTTAATGATAGCAAAAGCTGGCCAGGCATGGTGGTGCACACCTGTGTTTCCAGTTTCTTGAGAGGCCAAGTCAGGAGGATCACAAGTTCAAGGCCAGCCTGGGCAACTTAGTGAGACTCCCGTCTGACAATTTTTAAAAAGACTGGAAATGTAGCTTAGTGGTACAGCACCCAGGGGTTCAATCCCAAGTACCACAATAAGTAAGTTAATTAATCACACACGTAAATATTATAAAATCATTTAAATGATTTATTTCTCTACCTCTAACAGTGAGCTGAATGAACCATGAACTGAACCTAGCAACATAATATTAAGAATCTGACAGATCAGATCTACAAAATAAATTCAGATATGGAGGATTTACTAACACATTTAAAAAGCCTGACATAATAGATAACTTTGCATGCAATAGAAAATACAAGTTTTATTTCAAGTACCCATTAAGTATACAGCAGAATTAATAACCATAATCTTCCTAATCTATATCTCACACACACACCTCAATACATTCTAAAAAGGAGAAGACTTTAAGATCATGTTCTATAATTTCCATGCAAAAAAATTAGAAAAAGATGACCATAATATCTTCAATGGCAAGGTGCTAAACAACTCAGTGAGACAGTCTCTAAATTTAAAAAAATAAAATAAAATAAATACATAAATAAGGCTGTGGATGTGACTCGGTGGTCAAGTGCCCCTGAATTCAATCTTCGGTACCAAAAAATAAAAAGAAATGAACAAGCTGTGTATGATAGCAAGTGGCTTCAATCCCAACTATTCAGGATACTGATGCAGGAGGACCACAAGTTCAAGGGCAGCCTGGGAAATTTAGCAAGATTCTGTCTCAAAATAAAAACTAAAAAGGACTGAGGCTGCAGCTCAGTGGTAGAGCCTGCATATGTGAGGCCCTAGGTTTAATCCCCAGTGCTGCAAAAGAAAGGGAGGGGGAAGAGGAGGGAAGAAGGAAATTAACAACACAACAAAAACTAAAAGTAAAAAGCAGAAGATCCTTAGAGTAGAGAGAAAGGAACAGGAGGAAGGAGAAGGGAAGGGGAAGGCAAAGTACTGGGGACTGAATTAGAGCAAGTTCTAGTTCATGCTTTTTTAATTATGTCAAAATGAATCCTAATGTTGTGTATGACTAAAAAGAACAAATACAAAAAGATTTTTGAAGAACAAAAAAGCCCTTCTCTCTGATTAAAACTAAAGCCACTAGAAAAATACAAAAAGACTTCATCATTCCCTTCTCAGAAATTAATAGAGACATAGACAGAAAATCAGCAAGGATACAGAAGTCTTGAACAACTAACTTAATTCACAAAACATAGATTAGATTAGATTCTGAAAATTTAGGCATAGCAGGCAGATGGGAGAGCGAAGCCAAAACTTGATAAAAATACCCCTATTGAGTCGGTCGCCCAGAATTTTTTTTTTTTTTTTTTTTTTTTTTTTTGTCTCCCAGCATTGACCGGAAGGTGACCCCGTGCTGAACTGTGCAGCGGGCTCAGACAGCACAGCCTGTGAGTGGAACCGTCCCCCTGGCCAGAGGACTGGGAAAATGGGTCCCTGTGAGTTAGAGCATGAGTGGAATCTTTGTTTTTCTTTTCTCTCCCCCAGCCCTGCCCCGGTGACTCCAGTTGCAGAACCACATAGCGGCCTTCTCCCTCTTCTCCATTACTTTGCAGTGTTGGGGAGGGAACCCAGGGCCTGGTCCCCGCCAGGCGGGTGCTCCCGCACTGAGCCACACTCCAGTCTCCCTAGTGCTTTCTCTCTCTTTTCTCACTTGTTACCCTGGAGGTGGCCGTGCGACCATATCAGCAAAGGCAGCACAAGCTCTGAGGGGGACCCAGCTTTCCAGGTGGAGGACCTGGGAAGGGGTCCCCAGGAGTCGGAAAGTGGGGGAAATCTCAGAAAGGAGAGCAAGGAATTCCCTGATTCTGTGTGTGAGCCCCTGCAAGTCCTGCGATCACTCCTGAGGGGCACAGACACAGGACGGGCCCAAATAACCCCGAGACACCAGACCTCCTGTGTGGAAGAGTCATCAGTCCCCAGCTCCAGGGTGAGTGAAAATATTCCTTAGAAATTAAGGTAAAACATGAAGCCCTCTCATATGAAAGAAAACTAAAAGAATTTGTCACCCAAAGACCAGCTGAGGGGAACAGGGGAAAGGTGGTCAATATTTAGGTATTTATAACAGACTATTTTTCTTCCTATTTCTATTTTATATACATATACATATATGTATTTCTTCCTATTATATATATATATAAATTTAAGGGGAGAAAAAATACATAATATGTATTTTATATACATTATTTGTATATAAAACTTAACTCAAAAAGTATGTTTAATGGGTCTTCTTTCATATGTGTAGAGGCAAATGGTAACAATAACACGAGGCAGGTAAAGCAGAGGAAGCTGTATATTGATGCTTCTGTTTCTTGAAGTTATAAAATATTCAAATTAGACATGAGATTATATGTATGAACCTTCCTAATAATCCAATAAATTGACATAAAATGTCACAATCCAAGGGATACATCTAAATGGACTACCTAAAACAACTCAGATAACTCAAAAGAATGCAGGAAAGGAGAACTTAGGGACAAAACCCAAAGGGACAAATAGAAAACAAATCATAAAATGGCAGACATCAAGCCAAACATATTAGGAATTATGTCAATTACAAATGATCTAAATGTGCCAACTAAAGGAGATTTTCACATTGGATGAAAACACAGGAGAGTTGTGCCGTATAGAAGAAACCCATTTTAAATATAATAGCACAGAGTAGTTAACATAAAAGAATGAAAAAATTCTCAGGCATGGTGGCACACACCTGTAATCCCAGTGACTCAGGAGGCTGAAGCAGGAGAATTGCAAGTTCAAAGGCAGCCTCAGTAACTTAGCAAAGACATAGGTAACATTGCAAGACCCTGTCCCAAAATAAAAAATAAAGCCGGCTAGGGATGAGACTCAGTGGTAAGCCCCATTGGGATCAATCTTAAGTACCAAAATAAAAAAGGAAAAAGATATGTCATGCAAATACATATCAAAAGAGAATAAAAGCAGCCACATTACTCTCAGACAAGTAAACTTCAGGACAAAGAATATTACTAGGGATGAACAGAGACATTAATGATAAGAGAATCAATTTATCAAGAAGATGAAGCAATGTTAAATATGTATGCACCTAACTAAATAGACAAAGCAGAAAGTAGGAGAACTGAAGGAATAAATAGGTGAATCCATAATTACATTTGGCGAATTCAACAATTCTTTTTTTTTTTTTGGAACCAGGGATTGAACTCAGGGGCACTCCACCACTGAGCCACATCCCCAGCCCTATTTTGTATTTTATTTAGAGACGGGGTCTCACTGAGTTGCTTGGGACCTCACTAAATTGCTGAGGCTGGCTTTGAACTTGCGATCCTCCTGACTCAGCCTCCCAAGTCGCTTGGATTACAGGCGTGCACCACCATGCCCGGCTTCAACAATTCTTGATAGCATATGTAGGTAGAAAATCAGCAAGGATCTGGAAGTCTTGAATGACACTATCGACTGTCTTCATCTAATTTATACAACACTCCAGACACTGGAAAAATGCAGACTTTTCTCAGGAGCATATGAAACTTTCACCAGATATGCCACATTCTGGGCTGAGAATAAACCTTAATAAATTTTAAAGAATAGAAATCATACAAAGTATATATCCTTCCATAATGGATTTAAACTAGAAATCGGTAATAGAAAAAAGTCTGGAAAATCCTCACACATTGGGAAATTAAACATTTCAGAGTTGTTCAGAGGTCAGAGAGAAAACATCAAGAGGAATTAGAAAATATTTTTCAACTAAATGAAAATAAAAATACAACATATCAAAATTTGTTGGATGCAGTTGAAGCTATGGGTAGAGAGAAATTCATAGCATTAAAATGCTTTTTCTTTGTAGGGCACAGGGGTGCACGTCTATCTATAATCTCAGTGACGGGAGACTGAGGCAGGAGGATGGCAAGTTCAAGGCCAGGTTCAGCAACTTAGCAAGGCCCTAAACAACTTAGTGAGATCCTGTCTCAAAATAAAATATGAATAAAAAGGGTCTTGGGATGTAGCTCAGTGGTTAAGCACTCCTGGGTTTAACCCCTAGTACCCCAAAAACTAAAATTAAAAAATATAATGCTGGGCTGGGGATATAGCTCAGTTGGTAGAGTGCTTGCCTCGTAAGCACAAGGCCCTGGGTTCAACTCCCAGCACCGCCACAAAAAAAAAAAAAAAAAAAAAAAAAAAAAATATATATATATATATATATATATATATATAATGCTATTTTATTTCAGTACAGGGCATCAAATTCAGTGTCTCATATATGTGAGGCAAGTGCCCTACCACTGATCTACATCCCTAATCCCAAAATGCTATTTTAAAAAAAGAAGAAACAAATAAATCTCTTAAATCAATAATTCACATTCTCATCTTTCAAAAGATGAGCAAAGCTGGGGGTGCATCTCAGTGGTATAGTGCTTGCCTATCATGCATGAGGTCCTGAGTTCTTCAATCCCCAGTACCAATAACAACAACAACAACAAGAGCAAATTAATACAAAATAACAGAGAGTCTGAATGGCCCTATCCACTGAGTAAATTCAATTTATGTTTTTTTGTTCTGTTTTGTTTTGTTTTTTGCGCTGCTGGGGGTTTAACCCAGGGCCTTATCTTGCAAGGCAGGCACTCTACCAACTGAGCTATATCCCCAGCCCTTCAATTTATAGTTTTAACACTTCAAAATAATAAAATTCTGTATGATTTCATTAGTGAATTCTACCAAACATTTGGAGAAAATCAATACCAATTTTATAAAATCTCATCCAAAATACAAAGAAAGAGAATCCTTCCAGGGCTGAGGTTGTGGCTCAGTGGTAGAGCCCTTGCCTAGCACATGTGAGGCACTGGGTTCTACCCCCAGCACCACATTAAAAAAACTAAATAATCAAAACAAAGTTATTGTGTCTATCTACAACTAAAAATATTATTTAAAGAAGAGAATACTTCCGAACCATATTCTGAGTTCAGTAATGCCATAACACCAAAACCAAAGATAGTGCAAGAAAGAGGAAAGA
>JAJEJO010004775.1:0-53862 GCA_020662805.1 Glaucomys volans
CCATTTCCATCTCGAATTTTAGTAATTTGGAGTTTCTCTCTCCTTCTCTTTGTTAGCGGGGCTAAGGGCTTATCAATTTTGTTTATTTTTTCAAAGAACCAACTTTTTGTTTCGTCAATTTTTTGAATTGTTTCTTTTGTTTCAATTTCGTTGATTTCAGCTCTGATTTTGATTATTTCCTGTCTTCTACTACTTTTGGTGATGATCTGTTCCTCTTTTTCTAGGGCTTTGAGCTGTAATGTGAGGTCATTGATTTGTTGACTTTTCATTCTTTTATTAAATGCACTCCATGGAATGAATTTTCCTCTTAGCACTGCTTTCATAGTATTCCAGAGATTTTGATATGTTGTATCTTTGTTCTTGTTGACCTCTAAGAATCTTTTAATTTCTCCTCTAATGTCTTCTGTATCCATATATCATTCAATAGCATATTATTTAATCTCCAGGTCTTGGAGTAGTTTCTGTTTCTAACTTTATCATTGATATCTAATTTCATTCCATTATGATCTGATAGTATACAAGGTAGTATCTCTATGTTTTTGTATTTGCTAAGAGTAGCTTTGTGGCATAACATATGGTCTATTTTAGAGAAGGATCCATGAGCTGCTGAGAAGAAAGTGTATTCGCTTTTTGATGGATGGAATATTTTATATATGTCCGTTAAGTCCAAATTAGCCATTGTGTCATTGAGTCCTATGGTTTCTTTGTTCAATTTTTGCTTGGAGGATCTGTCCAATGGTGAGAGAGGAGTGTTAAAGTCTCCCAGTATTATTGTGTTTTGGTCTATTTGATTCCTGAAATTGAGAAGGGTCTGATTGATGTACGTGGATGCACCATTGTTTGGTGCATAAATACTTATGATTGTTATGTCTTTCTGATTTATGCTTCCTTTAAGCAGTATGAAATGTCCTTCTTTATCCCTTCTGACTAACTTTGGCTTGAAGTCTGCTTTGTCTGAAATGAGAATGGAAACCCCAGCTTTTTTACTCAGTCCGTGTGCATGGTATGCTTTTTCCCAACCTTTCACCTTTAGTCTGTGGGCATGTTTTTCTATGAGATGAGTCTCTTGACGGCAGCATATTGTTGGGTCTTTCTTTTTAATCCAGTCTGCCAGTCTATATCTTTTGATTGATGAGTTTAGGCCGTTTACATTCGGGGTTATTATTGAGATATGACTTGTATTTCCTGTCATTTTAGCTTTTTTGGGGTTTTTAGCTTAACTTTGTTTCTCCTTTGATTGACTCTTTCTTTAGGGTAGTTCCTCCCCATGGTGACTGAGATTGTTATTTTTCATTTCTTCCTCTTCGAATATTTTGTTGAGAATGGTCTGTAGGGCAGGCTTTCTCTTTGTGAATTCTTTAAGCTTTTGTTTATCATGGAAGGATTTTATTTCATCATCAAATCAGAAGGTAAGTTTTGCTGGGTATAAGATTCTTGGTTGGCATCCGTTTTCTTTCAGAGCTTGAAATATGTTGTTCCAGGCCCTTCTTGCTTTTAGGGTCTGGGCTGGGAAATCTGCTGATATCCGTATTGGTTTCTCCCTGTAGGTAATCTGCTGCTTTTCTCTCGCAGCCTTTAAAATTCTATCTTTGTTTTGTATGTTAGATATTTTCATTATAATGTGCCTTGGTGTATATCTGTTGAAATTCTGTGTGTTTGGTGTCCTGTAGGCCTCTTGTAATTGATTTTCCATCTCATTCATCATATTTGGGAAATTTTCTGATATTATTTCATTGAACAGATTCTTCATACCCTTGGTTTGTATCTCTGTGCCTTCCTCAATCCCAATAACTCTTAAATTTGGTCTTTTCATGATGTCCCATATTTCTTGGAGGTTTCGTTCATGATTCCTAACCATCTTCTCTGTTTGGTTGACTTTGTTTTCAAGATTAAATATTTTGTCTTCATTGTCTGAGGTTCTGTCTTCCAAGTGATCTGTTCTGTTAATTATGCTTTCTATTGAGTTTTTAACTTGGTTGATTGTTTCCTTCATTTCCTTGTTTCCTTCAAGGATTTCTGTTTGTTTTTTTCTCAGAACTTCTATCTCTTTATTGAAATGATTTTTTGCTTCCTGCAATTGCTCTATTAGCTGATTATTCATAGCCTGAATCTGCTCTCTCATCTGTCACCTCATTCTCTTCTCGGATCATTTTAATTATGTACATTCTGAACTCCATTTCTGTCATTCCTTCTACCATGCTGTCTTTGGGATCTCTTGATGTATCATCTAGGTTTGTTTGGGACACTTTCTTCCCGTGTTTTTTCATGCTGCTAATGTATCTTCCCCTCCAGTAGTGCAAATCAGAGGGATTGCAATTTTCCTGTAAAGACTTAGGGCGTCCCTGCAGATTTCCAGTAAATCACCAGATGTTTGAGAGGTGTTTGATCAAGTGGTGACCCAAGATAGCTGCTGTCTCACAACCTCCAGGTTGGGAATGATCAATGCTTCTGGGCAGAGGCAATCAGGAGATGCAGCACCGTGGTCCTGGAGCCGCAGCGCCGTGTCCCTGCGGGAAGGGCTGAGCTTAGGTCCGAGGGCTCAGACAGCTGAAGATGGCGTCTCTCTGCCAGGGAAGCTGTAGAATGGCACCGATCGGGCCCAAATTCCCCGCTGGAGTCGGCAAGCAGCTCCGCTGCCGGCCAAATCTCACCTGGAGCCGCAGCACCGTGTCCCCACGGGAAGGGGTGGGCTTAGGTCCGAGGGCTCAGACAGCTCAAGATGGAGTCTCTCTGCCAGGGAAGCTGTAGAATCTAAATACCTTATTTTACGCCATCCTTTTCGGTATTTTGTTATGGCAGCCCCATGGAATTGACAAATGTCTTGATAGTAAGGGTTAAATAATGATTCTAACAAATTATTTTTTAAAAGTTTAACAGAAAATGCTACTTTTCCACACTGTCAGCATCTACTATGGGTGTTTTCCACATTTGGAGTTTTAGGAGCTGAATTAGGTACCATAGCTACTTGGGTAATTCCTTTTTTTTTTTTTTTTTTTTTTGTATTGGGGATTGAACCAGGGAGTCCTTACCCACTCAGCCACATCCCTAGCCCTGTTTATATTTTATTTAGAGACAGCATATTGCTGAGTTGCTTAGGGCCTTGCTAAATGTTGAGACTGGCTTTGAGATCATGATTCTCCTGCCTCAGCCTCCCAAGCCTCTGAGATTGTAGGCATGTGCCACTGCACCTGGCTCCTTGGGTGATTCTTAAGCCCTTTATCCCTTTTGTACAGATCAGATTTAGAATGGACTTAAAAGACCTTGGACACAGTCAAACATAATATCACACTAGGAAGGGACAAGAAAGAACTGGAAGGATAGTTGTATAAATTAGTATTCCCACATCTGCCATTTGTTCTTTCCCTGTAACACTTGTCCTGGGCTGACCAGGGGAATGGTAGATAGACCTTGTGGAAGTCATGTCTTAAAAGTGACTTTGGTATCATTTTTTTTCCTTTGACCGGTCAGCCTCATATGACCTTTATTCTGTGGTGCAGGCCTGAGGTGTGCACCTTCCATGTAAGCAGTTAACTTCTAGCAGTGCAGAAAGTAAAAGGATATCTTGTTTTGTGGAATAGATTTGTTCCTGGAAATTTGTATTAAAGTAAATTCATAAGGGAAATAATTTTTTCCTTTTAATTATTCTATTGTAGAGTAAAAGATTTCTTCTCAAAAAGAAATAGTTGTACTCAAAAATATGTCAAAATACAATTTATACATATAAACCTGTAACTTGAACAAATGAAATATATTAAAATATGTTAATCATATACTCATGATAGCAATATCTATACACTACCTAGTTAAATTTACCCAAAAAGCATGCAAGACCTTTTCTGAGACAAGGAGACAGATAAACGCATTCATGTTCCGTATTCATGCTAGGAAGTATCAATATTGTAAAGAAGGCTAATGGCCTCATATAAAGCCACAGATTAACTTTCAAGAAATCACTGAACACTTGAAACATTTTTTACCACAGACATTTCCAAACCTGACAAAAGTAAAGAGAATGGTATAATGCACCCCAGGGAGCCATTAACCAGCATTGAAAATTAACATTTTGGTAATGTTGTTACAGTTCCACAGATTTAATGGAGAATTTCTTTCTTGTTTTCCTGGAGGACTTTACAGCAGGACCAGAGATCATCATGCCTTACTGCAGCAAACTGTGATTGTTTCAGTTTGTATCTCTAACTAGTAAGTAGTGATCATTTTAAACATAACTACTAATCCATTTTAATGCTTAAAGGAATTTGTGAGCATTATTTTAATGTCATCTACTTTATTATCTGTGTTCAGATTTCTCCAGTTGTCTCTCACGACAGGTATTTATGGTACATTTATTTGAATCAGGATGGAAACAAGGTGCCCCTATTGTATTTTACTTATTTGGTGGTTCTGTCTCTTAAGCCTGCTTTATTGTATACTGGCCTCCCCTCTTTTTACTTCATGCAGTTGATTTGTGGAATTTGTGTGTTCAGGCACAATCTTCTGTATAAACCTTACCTGAAGGTTTCGCCTTCCCTGGTGACTGTTACTTAGAATCATTTCTTCAGGGGTTATAAAACAGAGCAGTTCTCATTATATATTTCCTTATGTTTTTATTAACTATGATTCTTTATAGAGTTTTCTCTATCAGCTAGATAATTTCTCTGAAATTGTTTCTATTGTGAGGACAGGATAAATGTTTTGGCTTCTGTTTTTTTTTTTTTTTTTTTTTTTTTACTTTACCAATATCAGAGTAATGACCTGCTTGGTTATCCATAGCTGCATGGCAAATTACCCCAAAACTCAAGGGGCACAGAAAAACAGCAGTTTTTATTATATACATCATGCTCAAGAATTTCCGAGGACTCCAGCAGGCGATTCTATTCTACATGGCAGAAGGGACTTAACAAATTGATGGTCTGGAAGGTCTCACATGTCTGGTGCCTTAGTTGGATGAGTTAGAAAGGGAATTTAGCTGGGAGGTCTCCATCAGAGAGCTTATACACGCATAATCCAGCATGGTGGTCCCACAGTAGTTGGGCTTCTTCTGTGGCAGCCCAGAATTCCCCAAGAGAATATTCCAGGAGGTGTAGGTATAAGCTGCAAGGCTTCTTATGTCCTAGCCTTGAAGTCTCATAGTATCACTTCTATCTCATTCTTTGTGCCGGATAAATCACTAAGGCCAACCTGGATATAAGTAGAAGAGTAGGAAAGGGTTCACACCATCTTTATCATAATATGATAGCAGAGTCCACTGTTGACCAATCATTTTTAAATGTATCATCAGCTTATAAAGTTTCATGTATTTGTGGTATTTAATTTATGTCAGTCACTAGTTTTTATTGATACACACATCTTTGGTTATTTGGAGCACCTTCAAGTTGGATCCTGTGATCCTTTAAAATGACTTCACTAGGCTTTTTTGAATCATTTGTGTTGCTATATATATATATATATATATAATCTCATATATATATAGAGAGAATACATGTTTATAAAGTATAAAATGTGTCATTTTAAGTATGTAATTTAGTGGCATTAGTTATATTCAGAGTTCTGACTGACCATCACCATCATTTCAAAAATTTTCATCACTCCAAACAAAAAGTCTGCAAGCAGTTATTATTCATTCCTTCTTCCCCTAGATCTTAGTAAATTCCATTCTCATCCAGCCACTCCATCACCTCATACTGGGGATTGAACCCAGAGGCACTCCTAACACTGAGCTACGTCCCCATCCCTTTTTTAGTTTCGATATGGGGGATCTCACTAAGTTGCCCAAACTGGAGTTGACCTTGTGATCCTCCTGCCTTAGTCTCCCAAGTAGCTGGAACTAAAGATGGTGCCCAACATAATCTACTTTCTCTCTCTCTGAATTTTACTATTCTAGATATTTCCTATGAATGGCATCATATGATATAAATTCTTTTGTGTCTGGCTTATTTCATAATTTCATTATTTTATAATATTTTCCATACTTATGCATATGATAGCATGTATTAAAACTTCATTTCTGACTAATATTCAAGTGTATATGCATCCCACACTTCATATATCTGCTTATCTGTTCCTGGACACTCGGGCTCCCACCTTGTGGTCATTGTGAATAATGCAGTTTAGCCCTGTTTCAGTTCCTCTGAGCATGCACCAAGAGTGACCATGCACCAGGAGTGGCCTTGCACCAGGAGTGTCCTTTCTTGGCCATATGCGAATGCCGTGTTTGCTTTACGAGGAGCTGCCACACTGTCTTCCTTAGAGGTTGCACTGTAACATATTCCTACCTGTAAAGTGCCTGGGTTCTACTTTTCCACATCTTGATATCAGTTAGTTTCTTTTTATTTAGTGTAGCCATTCTAGCAAATGTTCAGTGGTAGCACACACACTTAGCAAGGGAATGAGAGGACACACTCCACAAAAATGTGGAATGAAAGAGATAATCACTGACCTCTCAGAAATTAAAAAGATTATAAAGAAATACTATGAACAACTTTATTCCAACAAATTCAAATATTTAGATGCATTGGACAAGAAATTCCTAGAAGTCACAAACGAAAAAGACTGAAGGAGGGGTAGAAAATCTGAATGCATCTATAACAAGTAGAGAAACTGAATGAGCAACTAAAATATTTTCCCACACTGAAGAGTGCAGGTCATATAGTTTCATTGGTGAATTTTACCAAATACCCAAAAAAGAACTGTTCTGAATACTTGACAAATTCTTCTAGGAATTAGGAGGAACATGGGATACTACCCAACTAATTCTAAGAGGCAATAACACCCTGATAGCTATGCTGGACAAATCATCACAAGAAGGGGAAACTACAAACCAATATCCTTCACAAAAGCAGGCACAAAAATCCTCAAAAAATATTAGCACATCAAATCCACCAACATTTATTTTTAAAACTTATATGCCATGGTTCAGTAGGGATGACCTGAGGAATGCAAGTTAGTGTAACAGCTGAAAATCAATTACTGCAATATACCATATTGATAGAATACAGGATAAACCACAGAGACATCTCAACAGGTATGTAAAACACATTGCTGAGGCTGACTTTGAACTTGCAATCCTCCTGCCTCAGCCTCCCCAGATGCTGGGATTACAAATGTGTACCACTGTACCAACTTAAACTCACACTTAAAATGTTTTTTTTTCTCCTGTTGGTCAGACCATCATTAAGCTTCCCTGCCTTCATCGGGTGTCTCTATCTGTAGTAACTCTCTGATCTCCCTTAATGGTTTTGCATTTATTCTCTATGACTTGTGCAACTCAAGATGTTAGATATCACTGATTATGTTCAATCAGGATTCAGAAGGGTCAGGGTGAGGGTCTTAAGGAAGTGTGTTTTTTGTTTCTTGCTGGCATTTACGTTTCCTTTGGTTATTGCTGAATGTTGTTGACTCATGGTTTGTTAGGTCTCACCTGGTACCTTCACCTTTTCTTCCAAGGTGAGTAAACTGAGCTCTAAAAGACCCTTCTGGGAAAGACCCAGTTTACACACACTAGTAGTAATAGTCTCCTGTCCCCAGCACAGTGTTTTCTACTGTATCCATGATATTAACCCAGGTAGTTGTTCTAAATATTATTAGTGGTCTTCATAAAAAGAGGCTGTGTTCTTCCAGATGGGCTATTGTTAATCACCCTTTTACATAGACTAGGGGCCAGAGTCATTCTGGACTTCTCTATACTGCAGTCGGAGCAGCCAAAGTTTGATCAGTTGGAGTATATCTAGGGTCTTGCCTTCCCTCCATCCTTGTTATGTGGTTTCAGACTCTTGTTCTCTGTTGCCTTTTCTCCCTTTTTGCTCTGCTCATCCTCCTCAAATGTGTCATCCACTTGGCCACTATCAGAAATCATTATAGGGAAGAAATATGGGGGAGAAAGACTATGCACAGGCATGAGCAGCAGAGGGGCAGAGAATGAGTACTAATAGGCAGAAAAATGAGATACCCAAATACAGATGGAGAACAGGTGAAACAAGCACCCATGAACTGAAATGATTCAAGCATTATAGCCATTGTAAACCACATGACTGACATAGAGCAAGATATAGTGCAAACTCTGTATGTCTGATGTGTAATATTCTTGTCTCTCCTGTCCTATGCTTGAAGGTTAGTGTTCTGCTGATCTAACTCTGATTAGAGTTCCATTTCCACTATGGGGCTAAACAGAGTACAGCAGGGCTGGAGGATTTGAACTCTGCCCACTGACCTCAAAGTTTTAATGGAAAGGGCCATTGGTGAAGCCTGAAGGACACTGGATTACTCAGACTTGAAAAGGAAAGGTTAAGGGAGGATTCACACATGCTTTTATATGTACATAAATTTTATTATTCTGAGGGTGATGCCAAAATAAACTCTCCAGAGGACAGTAAAGACTGATATTATTAGCAGTCTTCTTTCTTCCTGCAGTACTTGGAATTGAATGCTGGACAAGTGCTGTATCACTGAGCTGCACCTCCTGCCCAGAAGCAGTGCTTTCAATGCAAATGTCTGATCAGCTGAATAGATATGCTAAATGAAGCCAATTATCACTCTAACTCTATAAAAATAACAGGGCTAGGCATTCTGGTTATTCTTAAAACGTGGATGTTTATATTCAGGGATTTTTCCTCTTAGCATGATTTCCTTGATAATTTCCATCTCTCTCTCTTTTTTAAATCTCTTTTTTTGTAACATTTTCTAGCTTTCCTGTTGAACCTACTGGATCTACTTTAATCTACTTTTCTACTTTGTGTTTTATTTCTTTGAATGTGTCCCCACTCCATACCATATAGTTTCACAGTATTTTTTTATTTATTTCATTTTTGGTACCAGGGATTGAACAAGGGATGCTTAATCATGGAGCCACATTCCCAGCCTTATTTTGTATTTGATTTAGAGACAGGATCTCATTGAGTTGCTTACTGCCTCGATTTTGCTGAGGCATCAATCCTCCTGCCTCAGCCTCCCAAGCTGCTGGAATTACAGATGTGCAAACTGTGCCCAGCTTATTGTCTTAATTATCTGAGCTTATTCCATTTTTTCCCTTATTTTTTTCACTGCCTCCGTTTCTACTTTCTTTTTCTTTTAAATTTACTTATTTTTTTTTAATTTTAGGTCATTGTCCACAAATGGAGTGCAACTATCATTTTTCTGGTTGTACACAAAGTAGAATCATACAATTTGCATATTTATACATATACATAGGGTATAGATGTTTGTCTCATTCTCTTTCCTTCTCCACCCCCTCCCCACCCCTCATTTTCTTCTATACAATCCATCCTTCTCCATTCTTCCCATGCCTCCCCCCACCCCCACTAAGTGTCATCAACCGCTTATAAGACAGATCATTTGGCCTTTGGTTTTTTGGGATTGGCTTATTTCCCTTAACATGATCTTCTCCAATTCCATCCATTTACATGCAAATGTAATGATTTTATTATTCTTTCTGGCTGAATAATATTCTATTTTGTATATATACAAGTTTCTTTAGCCATTCCTCTATTGAAGGGCATCTAGGTTGGTTCCACAATCTAACTATAGTGAATTGGGCTGCTATGAACATTGATGTGGCTGCATCACTGTAGTATGCAGATTTTAAGTTCTTTGGGTATAGGCCAAGGAGAGGAATAGCTGGGTCAAATGGTGGTTCCATTCTGAGTTTTCAAAGGAATCTCCATACTCCTTTCAGAGTGGCTGCACCAATTTGCAACCCCATCAGCAATGTATGAGTGTACCTTTTCCCCCACATCCTTGCCACCACCTTGCTTGTATTCTTGATAATATACATTCTAATTGGGGTGAAATGGTATCTTAGAGTAGTTTTGATTTCCCTTTCTCTTATTACTAGAGATGTTGAACATTTTTTCATCTATCTGTTTGTTGCTTATAGATCCTCTTTTGTGAAGTGTCTGCTCATTTCATTAGCCCATTTATTGACTGGGTTATTTGTATTCTTGGGGTAAAGTTTTTTGAGTTCTTTATATATTCTGGAGATTAGTGCTCTATCTGTCTTGTGTGTGGCAAAGATTTTCTCCCACTCTGTAGGCTCTCTCTTCACATTGATGACTGTTTCCTTTGCTGAGAAAAAGCTTTTTAGTTTGAATCTATCCCAATTATTGATTTTACTTTCTTTAGAATTATTTTCGTTTAAATGGAATGGTCCATGTTATGGTTTAGATGTGGTGTCCCCCAAAAGCTCATTTGTGAGAAAATGCAAGAAATTTTGGAGGAGAAATGATTGTGTTAAAATCTTGACCTAATCAGTGATGGGATTAATGGAAGGGTAGCTGGAGGCAGGTGGGTGTGGCTTGGGGGAGTGGTTCATTGGGGCTGTGGCTATGGGGTATATATTTGTATATGGCATGTGCAGTCAGTCTGTCTGCTTGATCATGATGTGAACTGCTTCCCTCTGCTATACTCTCCTGCCATGATGTTCACCCTTACCTTGAGCCCCAAAGAATGAAGTCAGTCTTTTATGGACTAGACCTCTGAAACAGTGAACCCTCAAATAAATTTTCCTCCTCTACAATTGTACTGGCCAGATCCTTTCAACAACAAAATTGCTGACTAAAACAGGCACTTAATCTGAGATCCCTCTTAACAGATTTTCAAGTGTACAAAACCATATTGTTGATCGTAGCCACAGTGCTGTATAGCAAATCTGTAGGACTTTTTCATCTTGCATTACTGAAACTTTATGTCCTTTGATGACCAGCTCCTCATTTGCTCCTCACCAGTCACTGGCAGCTGCCAATCTGTTCTCTGCTTCTGTGAGTTTGAAGGTTCTAAATAGTCATGTAAGTGGAGTCATGCAGTGTTTGTCCTCCATGACTATTTTATTTCTCTTAGCACAGTGTCTCTTACCATGAAGTTTTCCATCTTGTCACATACTGTAAGATGTTACCCCATTTTAGGCTGAATAACAACCCATTGTATGTATACACCACATTTTCTTTATCCATTTACCTGACATTGGATGCATAGGTGTTTCAGTGTCTTGGATACTGCAAATAATATTCCAGGGTAAAGGAGAGTGCAGGCATCTGTTTGAGATACTGATTCAGTTCCTTTCCATATGCACTCAGGCATAGGATTGCTGGATCATATGATAGTTCTATTTTTGAGAAGCAACCAGTGTTTGCACATTGTGCATTTCCACCAACAGTGTGCAGAGTTCCCTTTTCTCCACATCATCGCCTGTACTTCTGATCCATTGTTACTTGGTAGCAGCCCTCCTGACAGGTGTGAGGTCTGAGGTAGCTCACTATTGCCTTAGTTGAATGTCCCTGCCTTTTAAAAGTTTGTTTTGGTCCCTATCTTTCATATTGGAGGTTTTCCCCAGTTGTCTGTTGATTAGTAGTTGCCCCTCATTCCTCCCTGCAGGTGGATGTGACTGGAATGCTTTTTAAATTTTCCTTAGATGATTCATCTTATTTCAGTGGGGTTCTCCAACTTCTGTATGCACAGTGTAGCTCTTTCCTTCCATATTAAATTCTCCATCTTTACCTATCAAAACTTGGAATCTGTGTACATGACATATAAGAAAGACTTCTAACAATGTGAAGCAATGCATTGAATTATCATGAAAGTTCTATCACTTCTGAAAGCTTACTAATTATTTTGTTTTCTAAATATCCATGATATGTGTTTACTGTGTTTCTGTTTGTTAGAGGAAGTGGTAATAGGATCCTTATTTGTTTTTGAATGGGGAAAGTTGCTGTTTTCAGGAGCAGTATTGTTCCTTCCCCTAAGTTCACCATCATTTAGGGCTTAACTGTGGTTAACTAGCAAGTTACAGGAGACACTCTTCTGGTGAGATTTTTAGCCACTCAAGTGGTATAGACCCCTCTTGAATCTTCATTACTCTCATCCTTAATGAGGATGAAATAATGGGTCACTTTCTTCATTCAGATAAATAAAGTTGTAGGGAAACTGGTTCATATAAAAATAATTCAAATGCTTTAAACAATGTAGAAAAGCAGGCAAGAGTCACAGGGAACATTCAATTTTCATAGGAAGAGCAGTGATGAATATTTTCTCAATCATGTTGCTAAATGATACAGGATCTTGTAGGAAATAATGCACCTAGCCTTGTAACTTAAATTAATGTAATGTACCAATTTCAGAACGAACAGCTAACAAATAAAAAATTTGTATATTAATTTTCATTACAGTGATTATATTAAATTTGGATAGCTTTGTTATTATTTACATTAAGACAAATAATGCTATGGTATGCAATAGAATTCCCTTGTTTATTTGTTGACTTAATTTTAAGTAAATTGTGTGTTATGCTAATTAGATATTTTAGTGTTACATTCATAAGTTTATGACGTGGACTCTTCATTTTAACAGTATTTAATTGTCTTGTACTTTATGGTGGCCCTGTGGTGTGTGGAAGGCAGGTGGTCTAACAATGAGCAGGACTGTTCTCCATGCTCCTGGTCAGCTGTGTGACCTTACACAAGCTTCTAAACTTCTCTGCTTTGAAGTGGTTCGTCTATATATAGACTTCTAGAGCCTAATCCCCTAGGTTCCTTATTTGTAATTGTCGTTAGTTTTGAAAACATATCTAAATGGTGTTTAAGTTAGTAAATGAATAATTAACACAAGTACTTTTTGTGTGTATGTATCAGCATACACCAACACATGATGAAAAATTCAGACATTATTGTGAAAAATCAGTTTGCCACTACTCCTACTCAAAACACATTGAAAGTAAATTTTTCAATGAGAGAGGAAATGCTTGCTCAAAAATTTAGCATATACATATAAGTCACAGTGCAAATACTTTTTCACTTTAAATTTTTTTCCTTACATCTTAGAAATTATTTCTGTAAACATACTCTTGGACATATTTATCTCTAGCTAGTGCTGGTAGCTAAAATTTACACAGTTATGAGAAATTTAATTCATTTGCCCCCCAAATCTTTCTTTTTCCCTCTGCATATTTGAATTCAGAGAATAGTATTTAAATCTATGCACAGAAAAATATCTAAAAGTTAATAAAGCAAATATTAACAGTTTGTACTTGGTGAATTTGAAGTGATTTTCTATATATTTCAGGTTCTTAACATTTGACAATTTGTTAGAAAAACCCATTTGAATAAAAATATAATGCTGTTATGAAATAATTATTAATCATTATGTAACAATTATAAAACCATATTCTTTATTTTTCTTAATTGAATATTAAATCACATTCCATTAAAATATTTTGTTTTTCTCAATCTTTTTAAATTGAATTATAATTTATGTATTTAATAAAATGCACAGATTTCAACTATAACCTTTTATGAGATTTTTAGTCCACTGCACTTGAAATATAAGACATTACAATAATCTTGGACAATTCCCCAAGTCTCTATTAAATTAGGCGCTCCCCTCCATCAGGCACACACAGATCCAACAGACAGCTATTCCCATGGGTCGTTTTCTTCTGTTTGAAACATCATATAAATGGAATCCCTGCCCTATTCTTTAATTGCTGACTGTAATACATTATGTCACACTGTATCTTCACCTCTGTTTAAGCATCCTCATTACACTTTCTTAATGTTTAGGAGCGGTCGAAACCTGGTCCTGGGGTCTGCACTTTTCCCCAGCTCTGGGCACTTGCTGCTTTCCATGCCTGTAATATAAATTACTGGGAGGGCTGAAGATGTGTGAGTTCTTTGGATGTTACACTGAGCAGTTTGCATCTTATTTCTTTATTTTTCTTTTTTTAAAAATTTTATTTACTTATTGATTCGTTGAACACAAATGGAGTACAGCTCTTGTTTCACTGGTTGTACACAAAGTAGAGTCACACCACCTGTGTGTTCATGCATGTACACAGGGCAATGGTATCTGTCACAATTTCTGTTATTATTTTTACCCTCTCACCCCGACCCCATCCCTCCCTTCCCTCCATGCTATCTATCCTTCCTCCCTTCTTACCCCCCCTCCCCCCCCCCCCCCGTATTATGCATCATCATTCGTTTATCAGTGAGACCATTCGGCCTTTGGATTTTGGGGATTGGCTGATCTCACTTAGCATAACAGCATCCAACATCATCCATTTACCTCCAAATGCCATAATTTTATTCTTCTTTATGGCTGAGTAATATTCCATTGTGTATATATACCACAGTTTCTTTATCCATTCATCTACTGAAGGGCATCTAGGTTGATTCCATAATCTAGCTATTGTGAATTGAGCAGCTATGGACATTGATGTGGCTGCATCACTGTATTAATCTGATTTTAAGTCCTTTGGGTATAGGCCAAGGAGTGGGATAGCAGGGTCAAATGGTGGATCCATTCCAAGACAGCCTCTTCAACAAATGGTGCTGGGAAAACTGGAAATCCATATGCAGCAAAATGAAAATAAACCCATATCTCTCACCCTGTACAAAACTCAATTCAAAGTGGATCAAGGACCTAGAAATCAGACCAGAGACTCTGCACCTAATAGAAGAGAAAATAGGTCCAAATCTTCATCGTGTTGGCCTAGGACCAGATTTCCTTAACATGACTCCCAAAGCACAAGAAATAAAAGCACGAATCAATGATTGGGATAGAGTCAAACTAAAAAGCTTTTTCTCAGCAAAGGGAACAATCAGCAATGTGAAGAGAGAGCCTTCAGAGTGGGAGAAAATCTTTGTCACACCCACTTCAGATAGAGCACTAATTTCCAGAATCTACCAAGTACTCAAAAATCTTTACACCAAGAACACTAATAACCCAATCAATAAATGGGCCAAGGAAATGAACAGACACTTTACAGAGGAAGATCTACAAGCAATCAACAGATTTATGAAAAAATGTTCAACATCCCTAGTTATAAGAGAAATGCAAATCAAAACCACCTTAAGATTTCATCTTACCCCAATTAGAATGTCTTTTATTAAGAACACAGGCAACAACAGGTGTTGGAGAGGATGTGGGGAAAAGGGTACACTCATTCATTGCTGGTGGGAGTGCAAGTTGGTGCAGCCACTCTGGAAAGCAGTGTGGAGATTCCTTAGAAAACTTGGAATGCATCTTATTTCATATGTGGATTCTGCACCGTAGCACCATGGTACTTGTGGCTTGTGAAGTGTAACAGACTACAAATTTGTCGCACACACACCCAGAAGCAGTTTTCCTTCCTTAGATACTTACTAAGTGACTGCCATTCTAAGCAGCTTGTCAACTCTGAACCCTGGATGTGGGAGAATATGTGGGTGGAGTTCACTTTAGACATTGATGTTTTGAGGTACTTCCTCTGAAATCAGATTCCTCAGAGAAGATTCTACAGGTCTCCTTCCTCAAGGATGGTAGCCTGTCTGCCAGTGATCAGCTGTCACGTTGGGGCAGACCTGCCTGATGCTCAGTAGCATCCGGGCCATCCGGGCCATCCGGGCTCAGTAGCATCCTGAGCAGGCTCAGGCCTTCTTCTCCAGAGTTGGCCTGCAGTGCATGTCCAGAGGGGAGAAAGTGGGTTCTGGGTTGTGTGTGGGGGAAGAAATCCCCAGAGAGGTTGTTAACCTCCCTTTAGGCAGTCTTCCTTTTTTGGCCCTCTTCACTTTTTTCTGGGGTAGCTCCAGCAGACTCTGCATTCCCCAAGTGGGATTTGTCATGGTGAATCACATTGGCTGTGGTTTCCCTCCCTGCCAACAGCAGGCTCACTGTGATAGTAACTGCAACACTTCCCTCTGCTGGGAGGTTTCCCAGCTGTTGTTTTGTGTTCTCTTGTGTTCCCATTGCCTTTGAAAGAAAACCCTTTTAAAAAAAAATCAGTCTATAGACTTCATTAATAAGCTTCCTATCTGCATTTTCTGTTAATCAGTGTCATTTTGACTCTAAGTACCTTCTTATTGCCCTGTCATAAAATTATCCTCCATTGCAGGATAGTTCACTGTTAACTGAAAGAATGATGATGTTGGTCTGTGAAGTACCTTAGATGCTATGCTAAAGGATTTGCCTTTTATTCCTTGAAGTATGGAATGACCAAGTCCACATGACCTCCTCATGTCACTATGCTCAGCTGCTTTGTTCAAAAATTCTTTAGAACAAAGGTTTAAAACATCCATTGCCTACCAGAAAGCCATGCCCTAGAGGGAGGGCAAAGAACATAAGAGAAAGTTACTTTCATGGTTGGGTAAAGTTTTGAGAAACAGAGAGGTCAAAAGAGAGAGACCCCCGCCAAAAGCACATGGGTATACAGGACAGTTTCATGGTTGTGATGCAGGAGGATCAGCTTGAGAACTTCTTGCTTTGTTGTTGTTTGTTTTTTTCCTGTTCTTTTCTGTCTCCCAAGTTGGTAACATCTACCTCTGCCCGGTCACTATCTGCTTTGGCTCAGCTCACAAGAAATGACTTCTGCTTTTGTTGTTTGTCAAGTGTTCCCTATTACCATTATGCAGACAAAAGAACCCAAAGGAGAAGTTTCCTAGTACGTCATCTCATACTACTTAAGATAATCATACTGATCTGAAGGACTCAAGTGCTATGCCAGTGAGAGACGGAGAATAGGCAGACAGAAATTCCCAGTGCACATCAGGATGGCAATTCACGTGCATGGTCAGCCCAGTATTCTCTAGGAGATGCAGAACTCAGAAGACCAATGGTCATCAACATCATAGAAAGAAAATTCAAGTACCTTAGAAAAGACCTCAGATATATATGGAATGGTATTCCTTGGAACAACAGCTAGTTTCTGTGGAATGTTGGCAAATTTTATTTTCAGATACTGCTTCAAGGTTAAGTAAGATGCTTTGAAGACCTATGCCTCACTGAATGCACTTCCATTTTTATCCACTGTAGTTACTTATGAGTTCCTTGTAACCGATGTTTTGTATTCAGGTAGTATAAGCATAAGCAAGGACAGTTGCATTCTGAAAAGTTCACTGGTTGGCATAGCATGTGGTACTTTATATCCAAGTGCATTGGCTTCTTCTGAAAATGGACATCTGGCAGTCAAGTATTATACTGTTCCACTGCCACCAAAAGGGAGACTTTTATTACATTGGTTACTGCTTTTTCAAACAGATGAAAGTCATAGCAGTTCCCCTCGTCTTTCACACAGTATTAGAATACGTATTGGTCTACAGCACTGTGGAATATTTGAGAGAACTGTACAAGAATATTAATCAAAGAATGAGTGTATGCTAATTCAGCAGAGTGAATTTTTAATGCATTGCTGAAAGAGTAAAAAGTACTTATTTCTGTCCCTTTTGCCTAGTGTGTAGCAGAAACTCAGTAGTGATTCAGTAAATGCGAATGTAAAATTTAAAAAGGTAATCATACAACAAAAAGAAAAAATAAATATGTATGCCCCAAACAATGGAGCATCTACATAATTTCCCTAGAAATGGCATTTTATATCCCAGATCAGTGGTATTTACTATTCATGATTCAGGTCCTGTGGTATAAGAATAACTTAGAACATTCTCTTACTTGTGTTTACCAAAAAGTTGGAAAATTATCTATGAAACCTTCATGTTGCTCAGGTTTTACAAATTCCTTCAAATATTTAAGACTTATGAACACACACACATGCACAGTTTAAAACAATTATTTGAATATTTATGGAATTTTAGTGGGAAAATGAGACCTCTATTGGGCCATTGTTTTACTGCCTGGAGTATCAAAAGGGGAGCATCAAAACCTCTTGCAGGAGGTTTGGATTGGACCTGAAGAATGCATGCCAGCTCTGGTGGTGCTCAGCAGAGATTGACAGACTTGCCTGGCTGGCTCACAGCAGGGCCACATCTCATTTGTCTTTAGACCCCTGGCACTTGGTATGATTTACAGTGTGTAATAGGTCTCAGTAAAGAATTGCAGAATGAATGAGTAAATGAGGCAGTTGTCAGCATGGCAGTCATCCATACGTAAGTGAGACATGGGAATGAATGAGATTAATAAAAGTTATTGCATACATTTCGCTCCTCACCAACTCAGTCCTTACAGAACCCAATCAATGAATGAAAAGTGTCTGTTCTTGAGTTATGGATGACAACTGAAGACTGTCCCTAGTGCCGAGGGCTGGGGGCAGACAGGAGGGCACATGCCTTACTTACTGGGCAGTTGCTACTTAGATACAGGAATGAATTCTGACTCTGAATAGGACACAGCTGGAATGGAGCCTTTGTGTGCCCTCTTCAGAATACCACTGTTTCTCCTGGTAGCCAGAATCATGTCCTCTGGGACAGGAATATGCCATGTATTATACCATGACAGCAACGAAAGGAAAAATAACTGTTCTATCTTTTTTCCAAAACTTTATCCTTGTTTTACTGGCATTTTAGATAAGGATGGAGCTTTTGGTATCATCATTAGTGTAGCAGGGAAGGTTTCTGGAAGGTTTGGACAAGAACTAAGACTTCTGAGTGCCACTCCAGGGACTGAAACAAGATTCCGCACATGATGCCTCAGAATTACAAACAGAAAATCTAGGATAGATAAATTTAGGGCTACTTAGTATGAAATCATCTGATTTTGGATGCACAGTTCTGAAATGATTAATATGCTTTTGTGCAGAGGTAAGCAGTGAGACGAAGTTCAAGGGAACAGGTGCAAACAGAGCATGGAAGCAGAGATGCCAAGCTTTATCCTGCTTCAGTTGCACACTGGGCATCTGCAGGCCTAAGAGACGAGTCACTGTTTTCAGTGAAGGCAACTTCTCCAAGGCTCTATTATACCTTTCTTAGTGTCTCATTATAGATAGAATATGCATTTCTCTAATTACTAATGCTGTTTTCACCTTTTTATGTGTTTATTTACCATCCATATTTTTGAAGTGCCTTTTAAATTTTTTTCCATTTTCTAAATATCAGGTTGCTTTTGCAGCTTTTTAATTGTTTTGGTAAATACTGAAAATGTTACCTTAAAGGAAGAAAGATGTATTTGGTTCATGTTTCCAGCAGACTCAGTGCTTTGGACCCAGCAAATTGGCATGGTTGAAGGATGTAGCAGAAGAAAGCTGCTAAGCTATGGAAACTGGTAAGCAGAGAGCAAAAAAGAGGCTGGGGGCAAGATATACACTCCCTAAGCACACCCCAGTGACTTCTTCCAACTAGGCAACATTACATACAGTTTTCATAACCTCTCAATAATGCTGTCAGATTAGGAGTCTGTTAAATTATTAACCCACTGATGAGGGCAGAGCCCTATGATCAGTGACTTCCCCCATGACCACCTCTGAACACTGCTGCATTTTCAACAAATACAAGATCCTTGGGGGACCATCCAGGACCTACCATAATAGTTGTCTTCTTACTGAACTGTAAAATTTATTTTTATATTCTCGGCATTTTGTCTGACACGTGTTTTGCAAAAAAAAATTCTCCCACCCTGTGGCTTCTTGCTCTTTCCTCATTTTTCTTTTAAATGCAGATGTTTTTAATGTTGCAGATTTTTTGTTTTATAGTCCATTCTTTTTGTATTGTGCACGAGAAAAACAGCACTCAAGGTCCTGTTGATGTTCATCTGTGTTTTCTTTTAGGAGACTAAGAGTGCTAACTCTTACATTTAGATCTGTGACACACTCCATTTTAATTTGTCTTAGCTTGTGAGGTAAATTTGAGGATATTGGGGCTGGGAATGTAGCTCAGAGGTACAGTATTTGTCTACAATATCTGAGTCCCTGGCTTCCATCCTCAGCACTGCCATTCTAATTGTATTGAGATGAAATCTTAAGATGGTTCTGATGTGCATTTCTCTAATTCCTAGAGATGTTGAACATTTTTCACATATTTGTTGATCAATTGTATACCTTTGAAGTCTTTGCTCAGTCCTTTAACCCATGTATTGATTGGGTTATTGGGTTATATGTGAGTTCCTGGCTTCCATCCTCAGCAATGCAGGGAAAAAACTGTGTGAGGATAACCTTTTGGAAGCACATGGCTTTCCCGTTTCAGCAGTGTTTGTTATAAAGTTGACCCTTTCAACATTGCGTTGACTTATATGTGGGTCTGTCTGACTTGCTCTTTCTGTTCCATTGATTATCTCTCAGATTTATACAGAGATTGCATTTTCTTATTTTCTTAGCCTAATAATAAGTATGAAACCAGGCAGTGTTGTGCCTTTCTAGAGTGGTTTTGACTCCTGTTCCTCATCAGTTCTACAATCAGCTTTGCAGTATCTATGAGAAGCCCTGCTGGTATGGTGAGTGGGATTTCAGCAAAATTCTAAGTCAGTTTATGAAAGAGGATTGAGGTTTAAACTTCATCATGCTCATGGCATAGTGGTCCACTCATTTAGGAGCATTTTTCTTACCAACATTTTGTAGATCTGCTTTTGGTGCACTGGCCTTGGTCAAATCTGTGTCAAAATTTTTCAATGATTTATCACAATATCTGTAAAGCATTTCAGTTGGGTTCTTCTTTTCTTATTCATATCCCTTTAAATTCTTCCAACTGTCTAATTGCTCTGGCTAGAGTTTCAAGGACAATGTTGAATAGAAGTGATAAAAGAGGGTATCCCTGTCTTATTCCAGTTTTTAGAGGAAATGCTTTCAATTTTTCTCCATTTAGAATAGTGTTGGCCTTGGGTTTAGCATGTGTTTTTATGATATTGAGGTATGTTCCTGCTATCCCTAATTTATCTAGTGTTTTGAACATGAAGGGGTGCTGTATTTTATCAAATGTTTTTTCTGCATTTATGAAGTGATCACATGATTCTTGTTTTTAAGTCTATTGATATGACAGATTGCATTTATTGATTTCCATGTGTTGAACTAACCCTGCATCCCTGGGATGAACCACACTTGATCATGGTGGACTATATTTTAAATATGTTTTGTATACAATTTGCCAGAATTTTATTAAGGATTTTTGCACCTATGTTCATCAGGGATATTGGTCTGAAATTTTCTTTCCTGGATGTGCATTTGTCTGGTTTTGGTATCAGGTAATACTAGCTTCATAGAATGAGTTTGGAAGGGTACTCTCCTTTTCTATTTCATGGAATACCTATAGGAGTATTGGTATTATTTCCTCTTTGAAGGTCTTGTTTCCTGCTCACACATTGAAGTATTCTGGGATTGTTTCCTATTTGGGGGTGCTAATGAAGAAAACTGCTATACACATTTGTATTCAGGTGTACTTTATTCTCACTGAGTTACTTGTCCAGATCGGTCCTCAGCTTCTGGGCTCAAGCAGTTCTCCAATCCCACCCTCCTGAGTGCTGGGCCCACAGGCACATGACCTGCACCTTGGTTCATGCACAGGTTTTTGTGTGAATCTGTTTCCATTTCTTTGGGATGAACACTCATGAATATTTCTGAGGCCTGTACTGGTTAATGTTTACTCTATCAAGAAAGTGCCCCCTCTTTTTCAAGGGCTGTACCATTGTACATTCTCATCAGGACATAAAAATTACATGGTGCATCCCTTTTCACCAGGATTCGGTTTCATCATTTTTAAAGTCCTTTAGTCAGGTGTGGATTCCTGTCTCAGTTTGCTGTTTCTGTTGCTGTTGTGTGTGGTACTGGGCATGCACCCCAGGGCCATTCTTACACTGGGCTACATCTCTGGCCCCTTTACTTATTTTCATTTTGAAACAAGATCTTGCTTAGCTGCCCAGTCTGGGTTATGATCCTTCAGTTTCAGCCTCATGAGTAGCTGGGGTTATAGGCTTTCACTTTGCTTTTCATTTGGGGGAGTTTCTTTTGGTATCTCCTTAAGCTTCCTGTAACTTCCTTTTGTCATGTCTATTCTACTAATAATCCCTGCAAAATCATTCTTCATTTCTGTTTTGTTTTTGATGTCTAATATTTCTTTTTGCTTTTTCTTGGAATATGATTATTGCTACTTATATTAACCATCTGTTCTCATGTTTTCTTTTTCTTTAGTGTCCTTACAATAGGAATCATAGTTGCTTTAATTTCCTGGTTTGATCATGGTGACATCTGTTCCTTATCTGAGTCTGGCTCTGACACTTCTGTGCCTCTGCCTTCTCTGCTTGCCTTTCAGTGTTCATGATAAACTGGCCACGTCTTACTGGTCAGTTACTCCAGCAGAGAGGTGTTTAGTGATGTGGCTGTAAGTTCTGGGATGAGGGGAGTCACTCACTGTTCATTGCTGTGATGAAGTCATGTGCATTTAGTGAACCTGTGTCCTCACGTTTGGCTTTGACAAGAGCTTCTCTGTTTTGTCTGTCCCTCAAGTGGACAGGAAGGATCAAAGGGCTGGTGTTGGGAATTTCCGTCATCAAGTTAGTGTTTCCCTGATTTAACTCAGTCAGGTGGAGTCAGTTCAGATATTTTTTATGATGGCAGACCTCATTGAGAAACAAGTGATTTTCTGGGAGTATTTGAAAACAGTTATTCACCCTGCTCTGCAAGCAGCACAAGAATTTGTTCTCCACCCTTCACTCTGAGGAAGGAGGCTTCTGGAGATGACTTGTAAAGATGTGGGACTTTCCTTAAGAGTGAGTAGCCTGAAAATTTTTACTTTTGGACTTATCACCTTTGAAACTCCAGAAATTCATTCCATTACACTTTGGGGTTCATTACTCTTGTAGAAACCCCCACAAGAGATTTTTGCTTATTGATTATGGACTTGATCAGTTGTAATTCTCTGCATCAATTGTGTCTTTCTAGAGTTTACCCAGAGCCTTGTTTTTGCTAAGCACAAAATCTACCATTAGCTATATCCCCAGCCCTTGTCCCCACCATTATTTGGTAAACAGTTTTCACTGAGATCTTCATATTCTGATGGATGTAAGAAGAGTGGCTCATTCTAGGTTAGTTCAGTGTTTGACTTGTCACCAGGGTGGACAACTTCCAGCCTTCTTATAGGTAGAACAGGAAGCTGTAAGTCTGCTTGTATCCCTTTCTATTCCTTTATTTCATTGTCAACATTGTTTTAAATTATTTTAATTGCTTAATATTCATTTACTTAATTTCTAATCCATCATATTTTCATTAATTTTTTATTACTATCTGTTTTTGGTAATGATTTGAATTTGAGTTTGTAATTTCCCCAGAGTTTGTTTTTCTCTTGTCTGACACAGTTGAACAGTGAATCCATTCATTTTCAAACCCCATTTTTTTTGATTGGTGGAAACCCACAGCTGTGTTTACATTGTATATTTTTATCATGTCCATTTTTCTTACCACCGATGACTAAATTCTTGCTCTACTTTAGTCTACTGATCATTTAATACATAGAATCTTTGATTTAATCACACTCTAAATAATTCAAACATTATTGTATATCTTAGTTTTATTTTGATTCTGTTGTTTACTTTTTATTACTGTGATAAAAACAGGTGGCCTATTGATCAATATGATCACTAGCTGAGTTTTTTTGTTTTTGTGTGGCCACAAAAAATGGTCCTCTTGGAAGGATGTCCTACACATGTATTGAATCGGAGCATCAAGTGCTTGATTTAAGAATTTTCGGTGATAGATGTGATGAAGCCATGGATGTGCTGTGGTGTCAGAGCACACAGAAGAAACAAAATCTCAGAGGCTTCATACATAAAGGGCTGATTACTTGCTCTCAAGTACCATGCTCTGTTAGTTGACCCTCTGTGAGGGCTGTCACCTGTGATCCTGGTACTCATAACTGATGCTCCATAATCATGAAGACAGATCAGGAGATGACACATTGACTTTAAAATTGTTTTGCCTCCCAGAACACTAATCTGATGAGGTGGTTTAGAGAAATCCTCTGGTGATGAGGAGATGGGGAGGAGCAAGAGATAGAGCAGGGAGTCTGCAGTGTACTCAATGGGGGCCTGGACTCAATTACTGGTTATGATAAATTGGCCTATCTGAGTGTCTATGTCTCTTGCAACCATCCATTAAATGGTTACCTAGAAGATATGTATGTGTCAGGTTGACCCAGGTACAGTGTTTTGTGCGAGTGAGGACTTTGGAACCAGGGTGTGAGAGAAGGGATTTAGCAGGATGGCTTAACTTCCCTGAGCCTCGGTTTCCTCATATGCTAAAGGTTCACCATAATGCCCTGGTTCTAATTTGCTTTGATCTTACTTAGGTCTGTCATTCCACTTACTCCAGGTCCAACCATGTGGTCACACACAGGCCTTCTTGGACTTCCATCCCTCTACATGCATTTATGCCCAGAACCTTTGTCCTTGCTCTTCTTGCTGTTTAGAAAATGCTATCAAGATCCTGTCAGCACTGGATATACTTTAGTTAGTTCTTATAGATTAAAGGTGGATCTTGGTTTGTGTTCCTGGATTGGAGTGTTTCATGAATTTTCCCTTAAAGCACAGGATCGTCTTCTGTCATTTTGTTGTTTCCTGTGGTCTTATAGCTGCTCTGGTCCACATTTCCTACAAGTTCATATTTCCCACTTAGTTGATTTTCATAGTAAAACATGAGAGTTCCCATCCCTTTCACTTCTGTTATGTACTGTAGCTATTTCTTTGTGATTCTCATGAGATTCCATTTAACATAGGAGAGTGACCCCTTGCTTTTATGTAGACCTAAAGTGGCATAAATTCATTAAGATTGCAAGTGCTCCTCCTGTGCAACTCTATCCCACTCCCCTCAGTTACTAATGTCACAATGGTACATGTGCATGCACTGTTTCCAAAAACATGGACTGACAGTTGGAATTTTTGCTATATGTCTCTTAAATCATGTGGAGAACAAAATCAGCCCTGTCTTTTATAGGCATTATGAATCTGTCTTTACCAGACCTCTTCCTGTCTCCATCTAACTGAGTTTCTATCTAAAGACCTTCAGTTCAACTGGAAGGACTCCCCACATGCAGGGTTCCTCTAGTGGTGACTCCTGTTTAGCTGGTGCTGTGGTTTGATGTGTGAGTCCCTCCAAAACTCCGGTTGAAACTTTAACCCAAATACGTGGAGAAGCTGGGCCATCAGAATGTGATTAGGCAATGGGGCTCTGACACCATGGATGGATGGATGTCTTTAGGAAGGAGTACTGTTTCACATGCATGAGATGCTGGGTGGACCTCCAGGACCATCCACCACACATACACACATGTGCGTACACACACGGCACTATGCCAGACATGGTGTTACAGGCCTGTCCTTGGAGCTGCTCTGAATGCTGAGGCAAGGGAAGCACAAGTCCGAGGGCAGTCTCGGTAACTTAGTGAGACCCTGTCTCAAATAAAACGTGCTGGAGAAGAATCTCCATGGTAGAGCCCATTCCCGGCATGTGCTAAGACCTGGTTTCAGTAATCTGCATCATAAATTAAGGAAGGAAGGAAATAAAGAAGAAAGAAGTGGGCTTGAAGAATGGGTTCAGTCCTTCCTTCTCCATCATATGAGGGCACAGTACAAAGGCCCCATGTTAAAGGGAGAAAGCAGGACCTCTGCACGCACCTGATCTCCTGGCCCATTGACCTTTGGATTGCCAAATTCCTCAGAACCCAGAACTGTGAGAAATAAATATCTCTTTTAAAAGCCACCCAGCATAAATATTTTGATGCAGGAGCTGGAATAGAGTGAGAATTCTGGGAACACCATCATTGCTGTCTGCTGTGGAAGGACCCTTGGGCTGACCATAGGATTCATGGTTGACAGGTTTGTCCTTCATCACTTTGAATATTTCAACCCACTGTCTCCTGTGTCCCAGGGTTTCTGAGAAGAAATGTGATGAGGATCTTATGAAGAAATGATAACAAAGGTGCCCTTCCTCTCAGTCCCATAGATGTGAATAACATGGACTACAGTGTCTTAAGGAACAGAGCGTTTTATGCCAGGATCAGGATGTGAGTGAAGTACTACCATTCTTTGAACCAATTGTTTTCAGTTGTAAGAAAAAAAAAAATTGTATACCTTGAATGTACGTGTGATCAGTTCTTTAAAAGGCAAAAGCCATTACAGATTTTCAGACTTGGAATGAAAGAGCCATTGAAACCTCCTATTGGTCTTAATTTATAAACAGGCAAATATCAGCCTCCATAACCCACTAAAGTCAGAAACTGCTGGAGTTCTTCCTTATTCTTCTTATAAAAAGCAAAGGTCCTTGAGGCTGAAGAATGAGGCAACTGCTGTGTCTTACCCAGGCACAGGAGCACTGGTTCTGTAATGTGTATGATTCATGTTGTATACACAGGTTAGTCCATAATTATGACTTTTGTGTAAGAAAGGACTACTGGTGATATCATCATTTATTTGGAGGACATGTGAAGTTAACATGGCTCATCACATGTGAGAATAACCTTGATCAACTTATCACAGTAGGTCCAGTTTTCTCCACTGGGAAGTTGTTTTCCCCTCTTCTTTCCACACTCCTCAGAGGCAGGTCACTCCCAGAGTGACCCAAGGAGGGAGTAGCCACATGCATGGTCTGGAGCTCAACGTCAAGTATTTTAAAACTAGCTTATCTGAAACTCCCCAGGTGTCCTTTTCCACACTTTGTTTTCAGTTAGTTGATTTATACAATGCAGGATGGCCGTGGTTTTGTTTGTTTGTTTGTTTGTTTTTGTTTTTGTTATTGCATAAGATTTTCAAGTTAAGCAAGATAATGAAATAAATGGGAGATGGGTTCTTTGCCATTATAAATCTGTGACTTGTCCAAACTCACATGTGCCAGCTCAGACAAGCTAGGGAGTCTTATGAAATTATATATGACTCCTTTTTATTTTATCAACTCAAAAGGGAGACATTTACATAGTGTTCAATTCCTGATCCGCCTTCATAGCTATTATGGTTCATGTGAAAGTCAGTTCTGTGAGTTTCAATTGAAGCTATATTCCCCAATATATGCAAACGTGTACATACAATAATTTTCTACAGTTTTACTTTCTTTATTTTTGTGGTACTTGGAATCTAACTCAGGGTTCATGCTTGCTAGACAAGCACCCCATAGTAAGCTACATCCCCACCAGTTTTTTATTTTGAGACAAGGTCTTTACAAGCCTCAATCTTTTGGCCCTCCTGCCCCAGCCTCCCAAGTAGCTGGAAATAAAGTTATATGCTACCAAACCTGGCTTATGGCATTGTTTCTAGTGACCAAAATACCCAAACATACAACAAAAAAGAAAAATAAATTTCTGATAAAACATCAATGTCCATTAATAGAAAATTAGTTAAATAAATCATGGATATAGATACTATTGGATATGATGCCGTGGTTAAAAAGAATGCACATGAATGGGCGGGTCTGTGTTACACAACCAATTGGGAGAGCAAGTTGTCACATGGAGTCATGCTATGCTCTGATTTGTGCAAAAGCTTAAAAGGATATACATGCACATGAACACATGAATACAATGGAAGTTTATATGAAGATTCGGAATGATGTGGAAAATACACAAAGAAAGACAGCAGAATATACGAAACTGGCAATAAGGGCTTCCTGTGTGTAGTAAACTGGGGAAGCAGGTAGAGTATAATCTTTTATGATTTGTTTTACATTTGTTTATGTCAAAATGAAAATGTGTTCTTAATCATTTGCTCTAAAGAAAAGGGCAGGAATAAAATAAGAAAAGGGCAGGAATAAAATGAAAAGTGGGATTTCCCCAGGTCCCAGCACTAGGCAGACTTGTTTGTAAGTGAGCCAGGACTGTTGTCCAGGAGGCAAGGACTGACCTTCTGAGAGCTCATCAGCTACTCACTGTACACACTCAGGTGCCTGCTATGGCTTCTTCCCCTCAAAGTCATGTTTCACACCAAGTCCCTTCATTCACATGCATTCAAAAGTAAGTTCAGCCTAAAATTACTGGTATTTTCCAATCTTTCTGAATTTAAGTGTGATTGCTAGAGGTATTGCATAAAAAGAATGTGGAGAGTTCCTTCTTTTTTCTATGTTGTGAAGAATTAAAGTACCATTGATATGTCCTTTGAGTGTTCGAAACAATATTCCTATGAAATCATCTGGGCCCAGTACATTTTTGTATGGGGACACTTCTTCAATAACTGTAATCTATTAAAATCATGAATTAATATTTTCTGTTTTTACTGGGGTCGATTTTAGTTAGTTGTTTCTTTTAGAGATACTTAGATTTCATGCAAATTTCCAAATGCTTTGCATAGGGTATTGCACATTTGTCTCTTATGCTTGATTAGTCCTGTTTTCTTGCTAATGCTAAACATACTTTATATTTCTTTCTCTGTTCTACATTTTCCCATATATTTTTCTTTATCTGTATTTATGAATTGAGCCATTTAGTTCACTTATTTTAATTTCTGGCATAACTTCTTAAAGCTGTGACGTTTTCCTCATTAGTACTAATTGTATCTTGTAAATTCGGACCTGTAGTAAGATTTTAAAATCACTTTTAAATATTCTATAATCCATTTGTGGTTTTGTTGTTATTGTTGTTGTTCTAAGAGTTAACAAAATTGTTTTAATGAAATTAGGAAAAGGCTCTTTTTAAAAAATCTGATGTTACTCATGTTTCTGAGTTTTAGTTGTATTACTTGGTTTCTATCTCTTTTATTCTTGCCCTTTCTGTCTACTTAAATAAATTGCATCTCTAGGTCACAGGAAACTATTTTTGGTCATTTGGGAAAACTTTCATCTTTAAATTCAGTTTCTTTCCAAAATTCTGTCACATCTTTGTGCAATTGTCTATTTCTATTTAGAATTTTAAAGTCCCTCAGTACAATATTTTTTTCATTTGGGGTATTTTCTTACAACTTTTACAACTTTTTCCATAAACTTTCATTAGCTGAAAACGTTTGATGTAGACTCTGTGTCCTGTGTGTTAGGTTTATTTCTGCTCCTGATGGAGTGTGGATCTTCCTGACCAGCATTCACACTTGGCTCAGCCCCTGGGGCTGAGGTGGCTGCTTCTGGAATGCCCTCTCCTGTGGATCAAGGGAAGTGCAGTTTTGTTTTTGTTTTTAATGGTTGGTCTTCCTGTGGGTAAAGGGTTCTGAATTCTTGGAAATCTTTGATATTTTGTTTCTGTGGGACTCTTATTTTCAGGTCCTTCCCTCTATAATTTTCCCGCTAGACCTCCAAGAGACATTTTCCCTTTCCAAGGTGCCCCTCTCTGGCCACCATTAGGCCTCTGTTCCCCAGGTTTTCCAAGTCCTTTCCTGTTTACAGTCACCCTTGTACTAACAGCAAGGTCTCACGCAAGCTCATTCCCTCACTAGAAGAAGAGAGCCCTGCAATTCATGCATGAATGTGCTTTTTAGAAACTATTGGAAACACTTTTATGGGGTTCTTAATCAAGCTAATATTCAATATATGCACCGAGGGCCATTGCTTCAAATAATCTTTTAAACAATGGATATATGAAAATGTACAATGCCACAAATCTGACCATGGCCACTGCTACCCTTGAAGAGTAAAGAAGCACCAATGTAAGTGAAGTATCCATGTCCCTAGTGACATCCTCTCTCTCCACTCTTGGCCTCAAACCTGACTCAAGTAGGGAATCAGGATCATTTCACACATTTCTTACTATACAGAAGCATGTCATATTTTAATTATTCTTCTGAAAATTACTCTTCAGTTTATTATTATTTGAAATCTACCATGTGTAATGGGAATCTCTACTTCATCAATTTTTAACTATTTTGAAGTATTACATTTTGTGACCAGAACACAGTGTATGTATCTATTCTCTTTATAAGCATTTAAGATCACTTTCAATTTTTTGCTATTATAAACAATGCTTTAATGAACATTCTTAGGTATGTCTTTTGCATACAGGACTAGAGAATCCATCTAGGAATAGAATTTCTAGGTGATAGGATATAAATGTCCTCATATAGGAAGTGTCAAATTGTTTTCCCCCCAAATCATAATGATTTATAATACTACAGTCATATGAAAATTCTTATTGCTCTATATTTTGACAGCATCTTTTTTGGCCACTCTGTGCAGGACATTATTCTGACTTTTAATTGCATGTCTCTATGATAAATGAGCCTGGGTATTTTTCATAAATGTACTGGCTCTTTATGTTTTCTTTCCTAGGGATTTCTTGTTAGTATCTTATGCCCACTTCTCCATTTGACGTGTTCTTTTTTTTTTTTTTTTTTTCCTTATTGCCATGTAGAAATTCTTCATACATTCTGGACCCTAACTCTTTTTTATGTTTTGTGTTTTGAAAATGTCTTTTCCTACTTCCTGCCACTTTTTCTTTTCAGATCATTAACATTAGTTGTTTTGCAGATATTTGCTTTCATTCTGTGATTTGTCTTTTCATTCTCATAATAGTGTCTTGCATTGGGCAAAAAGGAAATTTAAATTTTGCTTCCTTTGAAAATTTATAAAGTACAACTTAACACTTTTTTCTTTTTAAAAATATTTTGTTTTAGTTGTAGATGGACACAATACCCTTATTTAATTTAATTTTTATTTATTTTATTTTATTTTTATTTGGTGCTGAGGATCGAACCCAGGGCCTCCCACATGCTAGGCAAGCACTCTACCACTGAACCACAACCCCAGCCCATATTTTTCCTTTTTCAATATGTGAAGTATTTTAGTTTGTGCCTTTTCATTTTTTCTGTCATTCAAGATCCTGTTTCAGTGTTATATTGAAAAACTCTTTGCCAGCAAAATGTCACCTACTTTTCTCCTGTTGTCTTCTAGAAGTTTCTAGTTTTGCATTTTATATTTAGTCTATGACCTGTTTGGAGTTAATTTTTGTAAAAAGACTGCAGATTCTTTTTTTCTGCATATGAATGCCTAATTGTTCCAGTACCATTTAAAAAACTCACATTCTTCCTCCATTGGATTATCTTTGCTCCTTTGACAAAGTTCAGTTGGTTGTATATATATGGGCTATTTCTGAGCTTTATATTCTGTTCCACTGGTCCATTTGTCTATTCATACCATGCTGTTTTGATGGCTATAGCTTCACAGGTAGTCTTAAAATTAGGTAGTTTCAGTTCTCCTTCTCTGCGCTTCTTCTTTAGTATTGGTAACATTTCTGATTTGTCTTTTCATATGCACTTGGTTTTGGTTTTGTGGTGCTACGGATTGAACACCAGGCCTTGTACATGTTAGGTAAGAACTCCACCACTTAGTATATGCCCAGCTTCCTTATAAACTTTAGAATCATTTTGTAGTATCCACAAATAATTTGTTAGATTTTAATTGGGATTGCATTGAATCTGTACATCAAGTTGTAGAAAATTGACATCTTAACAATATTGTGTCCTCCTATCTGAGAACCTAGGGTATTTCAACATTTACTTAAATATCCTTTGATTTCCTTCATCAGAGTTTTATCACTTTCCTCATACAGATGTTGTACACATTATTCTTTCTCCTTTTCTCTTTTTTTCATGGTGAGAATATAAATGAACTTGTAATCTTAATTTCAGATTCCAATTGTTCATTGTTGTTATATAGGAAAGTGATTTCATTATTGTGTTTTATTTGTTGTTTGTTTATTTTTGTCTGTTCTTGTTCTTTTGCACTGGGGATTGAACCCAGGGGCAATTTACCACTAAGCTGCATACGAAGCCCCTTTTAGATATGGTCTCTCTAAGTTTCCAAGGCTGTCCTTGAATTTTAAATCCTTCTACTTCAGCCTCCAGAGTGGCTAGGATTATAGGCATGCACCACTGTGTCAGGCATGTTAGCTTTTAAAGGAAAGATTTGATTTTAGCTTGTTCCTCCATTTTAACATGTGTGTAATGCTATAATTTCCCCCTCTGATTACTTCTTCACCTGCACCTTACAAGTTTCAAAATGTTTTTCATTTTCTTGCAGTTCACAATATTTTCTAATTATTTCCCATTATTCTTTGACCCATGTTAACTAGAATTGTTTTGTTTGATTTTCAAATACTTAGAATTTTTTCAGGTATCTTTCTGCTATTTCTACCTAAATGTGTTGTGAATCAGAGAATGCACTTTGTATGGTTTCTGTTCTTTACATTTATCTAAATATATGATATGGTCCAGAATGCAGTATACTTTGGCAAAGGTACCATTTCCCCTGGAAGAATATGCATCCTACTATTGTATGGCACATTCTAAAATTATTATTAGGTCAACTTGGTTGACTGTCTCATTTGCCTTGTAGATCTTTCCTGATTTTATATCTACATGTTTTATCAAGAGTTCTTAGTTTTGATAAGAATGTCAAAATCACCAACTATACTTATGTATTTGTCTGTTTTTCCATTTAATTCTAGGTATTTTTCTTTATGTTGAAGCTCTGTTATTTTATGCATGTTTAGGAATCTTGATTTTTTCTTTTGTTCTTCCATGTTGCGTGTGTGTGTGTGTTACTGGGGACTGAACCTAGGGCCTCATGCATGCTCAGCCAGTGCTCCACAACTGTGTTATATTCCCAGCCCTTAAAAAAAATGGGACAGCATCTTGCTTAGTTGTCCAGGCTGGCATCAAACTTTCAATCATCCTGCTCACCCTTCCAAGTAGTTAGGATTATAGTTGTGTGCCCCTGTGCCCAATAATTCTTATGTTTTCTTAAATATGCAAACTTTTTAATATGATATTCTTGTTCTCCTGGGATAAATGGATGGATGGATGAACTGATTGATAACAACTAACAGTATGATTTCTATCTGAGGTTTAATTTGGTTTGGGTCATCATGCAAATTTTATTTCTCTGAAATTTATATTTTATGTATGTATGTATGTATGTATGCCAACAATTACATTTGTATTTTAATTTTGTTCTAATAATTATTAACAGCTTTACAAGAAATATCTCAAAAGACACTGTGTATCACAAACATTAATGAGAAACACAAATTTTAGATTTCTTCAAGATGTGAATAGATTTAAACGTGAATATCACAGGTTCATAATTACATGACAGTTAATAGAGTGTTAGGTTCTATCCCATTCTTAATGGTTAAAGGAAACCCCTTTAGACATGTCAAATTTAGCAGAATTTACTTAAGCTAGGAAACAGAATGTTCTCCTTAACTTGGCAGCCCCAGGATTTGGACAACTTTCAAAGAACTCAGACCTCCAAAGTGTCAGGGCCGCATTGCTCAACAGGAGCAGTGAGGCGGAAAACTGCTTCCCAGGTCACAGAGCCCCACTCCTGTGACTTCACGATTGATGGCTCAGAATTGCCACAGTTGAAACTCTGATGTGTTGGGAGTGTCCTCTGCACTAGGCTTTCAGAAACACTCACCTAGCTGACAGACCAGACTCAAGTGTAGAGATGTCCTCAGGCCAAACCTAGTTACTGTACAATGAAAAATAAAATGTTAAGAAACAAGTAGCTCATTGGATTTACACAAATTATTTTAGAGAAAATGTCTTTGGGGAGTGTAAATACTTAATATCATTTTAACATATTTTGATACATAGCCAAATTAAATGAGAAATAACTAAAATATTATCAACACTGATTTGAATATAAGAAGCAAAAGAAATACATTGTAAACTAAAAGTATAATTAAAACTGTGAATGAGGAGCTTCCCAATGACAAATAGTTCTTGGATCTGTATTTTAAGGAAGATCGATAGTATAGATAGTAATACATAGAAAATTCAGGTTGGGGGCTAGAGATGCAGCTCAGCCATACAGCACTTGCCTAGTGTGGTCAAAGGCCTGGGATCAATCTCCCTCCCTGTAGGGGGAAGAGAACATGGATTTAGGTGGAATATTTTGAAATCTAAATATCTTTAAGTAACATAGTTTAGAATGCAAGATATTTTGCCATGCCCACCACTATTCCCCTCAGTGCTTGACACATTTCCACTGGGAATAATGAAGATTCTTGTACAGTCTAATCTTCTGGGATATGTGGACGTGGCATGCTCCTTCTTGTTCTTGTGTTATTTCTTATTGTATGTTTGCATTTAAAGATTTTGTTAAAAAATCAGACATTAAGTGATTTGGAACATAAAAATAACACCACTCAACCCTTAATTGACTTCATATTACCTTAAGGAAACAGAAAAAATGTTGTGGGTCAGATCAAGAAGAGTTATCGTCTACTGCTGTCAGCATAATGCAGCCAGACTGCCTGGCTTCTTTAACCCAAACCAGGATGTGCCCCCGCTTAGTAAAACTGTTTCCACAGTTCAGGGACCCCAGTGGGTTGCATATAAGATTGATGTGAAGCTGTAACATTCCCCTAGAGATTAGCCACTAAAGCCCTTGGATTCAGACCTCCCTCTCCTTTAGACAGGAGCTACAAAGAAGTGCTCTTCTTAGGTGTCATTTAACTATTAACAAAAGGACATTCCACTTTATATACTATAGATGGGTCAAAAGGTATTATGCTTCATATCCGCCTCCCAGAGATGTCTAAAGTATGGCTGTTTGTTACCCTTGACATAACTTTAAGCCATGACACGTCAAAACCTATATAGTTTATGAGGATGGCCTCGGCTTTTATTGTTCCTAGTAAGATGAAAAACGGAACCTATTAATGGTTTAGTGATGTTTTGTTTAGAAAAGTAGAACTTGATTTGTTTTGATTATACTTATGTCCATCACATTCCCTTAGAGCTTGTACCACCTCCCCCTCTATGTAACCTCAAGAGAATGTATATATATATAGATTGTGTGTGAAACAGTGACTGAACTTACAACTAAGCCGTAAGAGTCAGAACTTACAACTTAGCCATGAAAGTGTGAACTTAGAGCTTAGCTGTGAAACAGTAAACTTAAAACTAAGCCTCAGATCTTCAAGTCTGTGTCACTTTATTCTCATCACTGATGTCTTCCCCTCACCAAGCTGCACCATGACCCCTGCTTGGGCTGGACCCCAGCAATATTTTAGTGTAATAATCATTAAAAACTTCTTTTTGGCAGGCACAGTGGAACATGACCATAATTAAAATGACTCTGGAAGAAGTATGGAGGATTGAAAGTTTGAGCTTAACCTCAGCAACTTTGTAGGCCTAAGCAACTTAGCAAAACCCTGTCTCAAAATTAAAAAAAAAGCAAAAGGGCTAGGGATCAGGCTCAGTGGTAAGGAACCCCTGAGATCAATGTTCAGCCCCCCCTCCTAAAAACAAAACAAAGCAAAAACACCTCATTTCAGTGTGGTGAAGTGACTGCATATATACAATCCTGTGATCCCAGCTACTCTGGAGATGAGAAGTTCAGGGCCAGCCCAGGCAACTTAGCAAAACCCTGTCCCATGATAAAAAATAAGGTCTGGGTATGTAGCTCATTGGTTTAAGGTCCCTGGGTTCAATCCCTAATATTGAAAAAAAAACTTCACATGAGATACTATATGACATACAAAATAAAAATAATATGTAAGTCAAGAAGAAAAATAAATTATGAACACAGCATAACACCAGTTATTTTATCCAGTATTGATACCTTAGATGATCTTGCCCTTATTTGATCTTAAAGAAAATTTTCAGTGTATTTGTTTTTATCACATAAGAGACCAAAGCTATGAGGAACCTCATATTTACTGAGCATTTAATTTGATGTTTAGGCTTACTTAATTTTAACAAGATTGTGAATGCTTCCTAAATTCAGGTCAATACACTTCAAGAAAGAAGGTTTGGAATGTATGGAAACTGGCATGTTTATTTTTCAACAATACCACCCTTTAAATCTTTGTTCAACAAGGCATCATTTCTTCAAAGCTATGTTCTTCTACTCATACCATATTGAATGGCAGTAAAATTAAACATTTTTTCTAGTTGATGAATTAGCTGTAATGTTGACTTTTATTGCTGATCATTTTGCATATAACAACAACTTAATAATAGGAATGCGGGTCTTTAGGGAAATAGGATTCCTAATCACTGCAATAAAGAATTGTTCTTACTTTTAATAGATAACTCTGCAAAATTTGTTTAGGCTGATTCACAAGAAAACTGAAGAAGTGTAGTGATATTTTAAAGGTAATGTGAATAAATATTTCTGCTTTAATGAACAACTGATAGACATCTGATTAAGCTATAAGACCAAATATTAAGAATTGATTAAATCCACTCAAGAATTGATATTTGTAAACAGTTTAAGCCATCATAGAAGATGCCCAGGTTTTCAAAATAATCAACATCACGTTGACTTAGAAACATGGTGATATATATAGAAAGTCAGGGGAAAATTCTATTGTGGGGTGACCCCCATCTTCTATATTCCCACACCCTGTCAGTGAGAATGGAAAATAGACTCTATCAGTTAGAGACCATGCTCACAGGCTAAAAGTCACTATGTTAATGAGTACACCCAAGCCAGAGCAGTACATTTTGAATTGTCTATTTTCCATAATAATCTAGATCTCATGTTAGAATGAAATGTGCTGGTCATACAATAATGATGATTTTTGCATTGCTTTGTCTTTTGTTTGTTTTGCAGTACTCTGGATTTGAGGGCCTCACACACGCTAGGCAAGTGCTCTACCACTGACCTACATCCCCAGCCTCCTATAAAACTTACCTTGAGACAGGATTTTCCTATGTTTCTCAGTTTGGCCTCAAACTCCTGAGACCCTGGAATTATAGGTGTATTCCACCATGGCTGGCATGATGATCCACTTTTTTTTTACTGTCCAATAAAAGATGAGTATGCTTCTAACCTTTCTGTACTTACCTGAGATTTGAATGGGATTCATATCCATCACAAAACTACCAGCGACATATTCACAGTATAGATTTGGGGCACTTGTGAAGTAATATCAATTTTAACTTTAATGCTGACTATTATTTTGTCGTTGATTTTGACAGTAGTATCATAGCTGTCTTTAGGTTAGGCACATTATCAGAATTAGTCAAACATTTCAAAATTTCTAAACTGTTCAGTTTGGAAAACCAGAAAAATTATATTGGTCAAGAGAGTGATTTAGAATAATACAAATCATCATCATCATCATAATAGAATAATAAAAATCATAATAATAAAAATAATAAAAATCACACTACTATCCAAGTATAAACACTAGTTAAGTAAGTGTTCCCTTCATATTAATAATATCAGGTAGTGAATGACTCTAGGAAACATTTTTATAGCTCATTCCTGCCCCTCCCTTTTGTCAAATTTCCTGCTGCTTGAAAATGATGACAAAGTTATGATCACTCTCATAATTCATAGTTTTGAGCCCATTTTTCAAAGTTACCGAACAGCTGCATTCACTTTATCCTTCAGTGTGAGCTGCCCTCAAGTAGATGATTTTAAGAAGTCAGTATGTATCTCCCTCTGATAACATGGCATAATACAAACTCAGCAGCAAACAGTTAAACAGTATTCAAACAGAGGGTTTACTCTTTTTTTTTTTTTTTTTTTTTTTTTTGTGGTGCTGGGGATGGAACCCAGGGCCTTGTGCTTGCAAGGCAGGCACTCTACCAACTGAGCCATATCCCCAGCCCCCAGAGTGTTTACTTTTAAAGGCAACCTCATTCTGTGTTGTTGCTTTTTATGAGATGGGGTCTCACTAAGGTTATATATTGTTTGAACTATGAATAAATGATTAGGCTTTCATTGTGACCTAGAGAAATATGATGTGCGGTTTCACTTCAGGGATTCATCCACTGAGCAGGAAGGAAGAGACTCCATACTCCACCAATCAACATGAACTGAAGTTTGCTAAATATTAAAGCTCAATAAAAATTTCTAGCACACTATGTTGTGACTTCAAAGGCAGAGACTGATAATCTTTTCTACATATTTATTTCATCATTTTGATCCAGCCTGCCTCTGAGGTGGTGTGAGAGGGGCCATAAAAGTGAGGAAGTGCATGAAAAGCTCCTCTTCCCATTGATCATATTACATAAAGGAGGGAAATAAATTCTTAAAGTGTTGAGTACCTGAGGAAACTGACAAATGGCTGACAGTGTAGTGTTAAAGCCTGATGTGTGTATGCAGCTGCTAAATTTTATAGGTTGGATTCAATAGATGACAGGCATTCCTTTATTCAAGATGGCATTTCTTTTAGTAATGATGTGGAAGCAAGCATAAAAGCAAAAGTGATGGGCAAGAGAAAGAAAATGCATGACCACACTTGGGGAAACTCCAACCTGATCACGTAGCTGGGGCGTCCTGGGGCAGCTTTTCAGATCCTGAATGGAAAGTCCTGCATAAAGTTCCCACTCCATAGGCAAGACTCCAAGATCTTACTCCCAGTGGGGCTCCACAAATATAAGTTAAAACAAAGGGAGCTCCCTTCTAACAACCTGCATGATGTAGTGATACCCACAAGGACTCTGCATCCCCCAAAGTCCTGGTCAGATCCTCAGATGCTTGGGAAAGATGAATGACTCTGAGTTCCCACAAGTTAGTCAAACCTACCAAGAATTCAGCCTTCTCTAGATGTTCCTTCCAGGTCAAGGGAGATCTTTAATGTTTTCCTTACCCTTTAGAGAGTGACCATGGGAATGACTTCATGCAGCCAATTGTTCCCATATGAAGAGGAACAGGGTTCACACAGAAGAGAATGAAGTATCTCCCCTCTGGACCTGCTTCAAAAGATCCCTCACTGCCCTAGCAACAGGCCATGGTGTCAGTTCTTCCCAAGAGCCACTGTCCATTTCAGCTGCAACAGAAGGAGAGGAGTTGGGAGATGGAGAGGAAGAGGCAAGCAGGAAGGAGACAGATGTTAGATGAGCTCAGTGAGCTTTCACGTCCCCCTCTCCTCCTTCCAATGGCCTCCCACGTGTCTCTCTCAGGCCAACCTTCACTGACAGAGGTGGGAGAGCTGGGGAATCACAGGCTGAACTTGGGTTCATGGTTTTCTGCAATTCTAATAGGAAAACACTGCATACAGAAACATGGGTTGACAAAAAGACCTTGAAGAAAACAAGGAGGCATAAAATGCTTAAAATGTCATTCTCTCTTTATTAAAAGAGGATCCATAAACCCATTTCTATGGATCATCTGAATGGCAGTAAATACTTAACAGTTGAAAGGAAAAGGATGATATTTTGTAAGTCTAGAGATAATGCCTAAAACACTTCATCAAATCACCAGTCACAGGGCTGGGGATGTAGCTCAGTTGGTAGGAGTGCTTGCCTTGCAAGCACAGGCCCTGGGTTCAATCCCCAGCACCACAAAAAAATTGACCAGTCACAGAACTGGTAAAAGGCAGGTGAAAGATTACCATTATTGGGATGGAGAGGTTTGAGAAAACAAGTACCTCACCAATCTCCCACTCCTGTAGAGAGTTCATCAGTTTTGGATAACTGGAATTCATACATAATGTAAATGTAGCACCTATCAAGGAGTTCTCTCAGATATTTAAAAGTGAATATCCCAGCTTTATAACTTTTGCTGAATGTAGATCTTCAGGGGTGAGCCTACCCTTGTAAGCTTTCAAACCTAGCCTCAGGACATTCTTAGGCATAGTTTTAGGGCAGAAGATGACAGGCAGACACCCTCCACTCCAGAATCAATTCTTCCATGCAATTTGCCTTTATAATTTGAGAATTGGCCCAAAAGGAAGAAAGTATAAGAAAGTCATGTACAGAAACCCCCCCTCCCAGATTTTTCCCTGGTAGGGTAGTGATGGAGACTAGGCCAGTAATAATATCACTATGTTTCATCCTTTCAAATTAAAAAGGAAAATCTCTCCCACCTCCCAGCAAAGCATTACATATTTCAGAAAAATGTTTGGTATCATACAGGTGGCTCCCTCTGCAAGAAATGGATAATTTGACAGTGAATTATATATTCATCCCTTTTGTTTAGCACCTTCTCAACCTAACATCTGAGTCTTCAGCCTAACAACTGAATCCCCTGTGCATGTTTTCAAGTCTTTAATTTTCATTCAAATACAACGAATTCTTATTTTCCTAAAATGTGAAAAAAACCTGTTTATGCACAAAATGAAAAAAAATGGTTTTCAAAAACCAAATTTTGGGGGGTTCCTTTTCTCAATTACATAACATTCATATAGGTCTATATATTTCTGATTTCTTTAACTTGCCTTTTCCCCTAATTGAGATTTAACACTGAGGGATAAGTCACTTTTTTGGAACCTGTCAATGGTAATGAAATTCCACTTGCTTATCAAAGTCTCTTTTGTTTGCATTTTAAGATCAAGCCCAATTGCAGCCTGTGTCCAAGGACACAGTCCTGAAGTACCAGCTACTGAGTAGCTTTGGGTTGGAGGATAACAGCTATAAAACCAGTCTGAGCTTATTAGAAAGACCCTGTCTCAAATAAATTAAAACATGACTGCTCTCTAGTATGTATCACGTGTCAAAATATATTTTGTTCTCATGTATCACTAGAAATAAAAAAAAAGCCAATAAAAAGAATAACATACTCTGAAAAATAATTAATGACTGGTCATGTAGGCAGTGGTAGAATATCCCTGTGTTCTATGCCCAGTACCACACACACACAAAAACACATACAGTTGAAGCTTCTTTCCAAGGCAAAAATTATGCTGCCATGCATTTTTTATACTTATTGGAAAAAATAGTATTTTTAAAAATTTGACATCTAACATTCCTCTTCTGTTAACAAATTTACTTTAATGACCTTAAAGAAATCCATAACTTCTAGTACTTCTTTTACTGGATGAATATTGAAACTGCCCCGTTTGTATCACTTTAAAAGAAATGAATGTCAAATAATTGTAAATAAAGGTGATCTAAATATACCTTGTTTTTTGCTCCATGATTGCCTGTGCATAAGCAGGTTTGCTGCTGTGCCTGTGTTCTTACTGTAGACAGCATAGTGCAAAGCTGTGTTGCCTCTGCCATTCATCACATTTGCATCTGCACCAAATTTCAGCAAAATAATGGCACATTCCTCCTCCTGGAATTGTGCAGCCTGTCGGGATTTCACCAACAAAAGGATTGTTAGTTCCAGGCATTGAAGTTTAACATGCCACAGGTTTCACCAACTTGACACATTTGAATGAAAAAAAAAAATGCATCTTGGTTCTAGGAATTCTATTCAAATCCATTTTCAGGCTCTATCTACCTTAATGAGAGCTGTGTTGCTGTCACTGTCACAGAGGTCTGTCACATTTCATCTTCATCAGGAGGCCACCACCTCGGTGTGGCCATAGACATAGGCATAATGCAGAGCAGTCCTATGATAATGAAAAGATTTTTCAGGAAAATATACAATTCTATCTCAAAATAAAAAAAAATTTGTTATAAAATTGGAACTGTTAAGTGTCACATGCTTCCTCCACTTTTTTACTACTTTTCCCCAGGAGGTATAATCTTTCTCAGGTCTTACTAACAAAACATCAGTCACTTATTGGAGGGACTGAGGGTGGGGTGGGGCTTTGTTCTGGGGGTACAATCCAGGTCCTCACCCGTACTAGGCAGCATGGTACCCTTGAGGTACATCCCCAGCCCAGAGCAGCCTAGTAGAAAAAAAAAAAAAAAAGAACAAGGCCTTCACACAGTTTAGCACAACCTCCTTTGGAGTCTTACTTTAACCTGTGTGACTTACTCGATATTTGGTAGTCTTTCTAAGTGTCTTGTGCTTTTCTCATGAACAGGGAATAAGATAGTTGTTACCTAATAGGATACCACAGTGATGCATAAGAGAAAGTCTATGAAGAGGATTTAGAAATTACAGCAGAAATAACAGTTCAATAATCACCATCTATTGTGGTTATCACTCTGTCTCCTACTTCACAATAATAATGTTTCTGCGAAGTAAAATAACACAAGTATACACATAATACAGATAGTTTGATTAAGGGACTGTTTTACAATCTGTACAAGAGTCTTCTTATTTTTTTACTCTCCCCAGAGCTGGAAAGCCACTTAGAATTCATGATGTTGTACAGCTATAATTGGCAGCATTCTTGAAATAATCTTCAGACTCAAAAGATCATCACACAATCCATGGCGCTTTACATTAGGTGAAATTGACAAAAAAAAAAAAAAAATCCATGCAATCTTCACTCAGAGGCTTGATATTTGATTTAAGTGTTACTGGTAAAACTACTATGTATAATAAGGGCTGAATTATAAAGATAAAAAATAAATTTTTCTTTGATTTTCAAGAAATGTTAAGGCAAAGGTAACTCAGTATTCAAATGAAGAAATGTGACTCATTTGATATATAAATTTATTGAATATATAAAATTTGATATAGCAGACTCTTACCACCTGTCTTTAATATTGTTATGCATTACCAAAATGTCAGTGTTAAGTTTCTTTCACAATTAACTACCTTCACAATGTCTTGCTTTTTACGGCGTGAGGAAACATTTTCAAGTGCAACTGAGTTCTATTACCTCGCTTTAGTATTTCTCACTTTGCTAAACGGGGCATGGTGACATGAGAGTTTTAATGATGGGAGGTTCGGAGAAATAGGACAATATGCTACATGATAAATGGTCAGAATATTTCTGATGAATAAATGGATTGAAAGAAATCATAAAGAGTATGTGAGCTCAATATTTTGATAAAAATTTTCAAAGTAAAATGTTTGAAATACTAATGAGCATTTATATTTGTTTTCTTCTATTTTCATAGAGATGCACATAAATGATTACATTATTGTCTTCAGATGTGTACTAAATTGGTACAAAATGAAAGCATACATATGTGATCCAATATATCCATAATAAAATATGGAAGTACAGATAAGGTAACGCATTTTCGACCTGAGGAGGTTGAAAGTTGGTAGAACATAACAATACCCATCCACACACAAGAAAACACAGAAAACTCAGAAAGCAAAATCTGATATGTGCAAGATACATATAGCTACTCCTCCTGAGGGTGATTTGATTAACAATATTCTTCTACTACAGATTGTAGACTAAGCAGAAGTGCTCAGAAACCTTTGGTCACAATTTACCATAGGGATAGATCCAAACCAAGATCTCCAAAAACATCAGCATTCTGAATCAGAGGTAAAGAAACTATATGTAAAAAAACAAACAAAGATACTCAATACCCATGCATATTGGAAATCAATCCAGAAACCTTTCATTATTAAGAAACAGAAATGAAATTTTCGGTTATAATTCAAATACCTGCAAATTACGATTCTTTAAACATTTTAAATAAATTTTTGGTAACATGAGAAGACAGTCAATTATTAAATTAAGGATTTGCTTTTTCACCTGAACCAGTCAGTTGAACTAAGAAAAACCTACAATTTCAAATATGAAGATTTATTTCCTATAAAATAAAGGTTTATTTCTTACTGATGATATGTTGGCCATGGCTGTGTTCCACATCCTCTGTCATACCCAAGATTTAAACCAAAGACACATTGCCATTAATTTTTGGGGGGGGAGCATTGCCATTTCTGTGACAGAGGGAAAAGAAGTGGCAGAACCAGCTTCTTGAAAGTGATTTATTAATTTTTAAAATATTTTATTGTCCAAAGCAACCAAGTAAGTGACTCATCCTGAAACCAGTCAGGTAAGAGGGAACATCTCAAGTCACTGATGTCTTTGGGGTGGAAAAATCCTCCTGTGTGAATCAGATGACCTCAAACTAATTAACCATGAATCAAGAGAGAGGGTTGGATCTGCTACTGGTGCCAGAAAATAAAGAACAGAGTTGACAAGTTTAATATTTGTGACAAACAAGATCTTTACTTGTGGTTACTTTCTTTTGGTACAGACAGATGACAAACAGACCTATTGAGTTTTTGTCAAAAATCTAAGAAGTTGTGCTTTCAAAACCTGTGATATTTTTATGTTATTCACACTTAAATAGTCGGGTAAATCTTAGCTTCCAAATTTGCACCAGCAGGAAGTAGGCAATTAGATCTTTGCTTCCCTGTTGAAGCACTTCTTCTCTGTCTACTTCATATGTGGCCAGAAAGAATAATGGAAAAGAAAGAATCTTCCAGAGGCCAAGACAGGGCTCCTACAGACAAAATGGCCAAGGAAATACCCTCTTGAGAACAGAATCTTAATTTTAACCAAAAAATTTATTTTCTGCTGGACATTGATTCTTTGAAGTTCTTTTCCAACAATGTTTATTGATATAATCTTTATCAATCTTTATTGATATAATAGGTATTTGATATTTTTACTATTTTTAGCTGTTGATAGATCTTTATTTATTTTTATTTATTTATTTGCAGTGCTGAGACTCAAACCCAGCACCTCACATATGAAAGGCAAGTGCTCTACCACTGAGCCACAAACCCAGCACCTGGTGTTCTTTTCAGAATGTAACACTTAATTGAATTAATCTCATTTGTATTTCACCATCGTGTATTAGATATGATGCTGGTAGTAGATAGCAAAGATTGCTTCTCTGTTAGTTTATAGGTCACTGGATAGGGAAGGAGCCATGTGGATACCTGTTGAAGAGGGTTTTCATCAATCCAGATCCAGTACTTGAATGGATTTCAGTAATTGAATGGAACTTCCAATTAACTGATGAGAAAGGAGATGACCCTTGCATAGTGGGAAGAAGCACATACTCCCATCTCTGATATTTAGCTAGGCATGTAGCCTATATATATATATAAAACTATTTCTCAGGTTTCTTATTTCTAGATAAAGTCACTAAGCCAGTTTCTAAGTTTTGGCAGTAGGGTGAGAGTGAAATTGATATATACTACTTTTAAAGTACATTCATATGAAAAAATCTTCTCGCCTCTCATACTCTTACCCATCCCCTTTCCTACCCATGAAGTGTTGGTGAGCTAGGGAGAAGGGCAACTCCCCAGGGAGAGGTATGATGAGACAGGTGGAAGTTTAGACTCTGGATGACCTGGCAGAGCAGAGCTACCTAGCTACTCTCCAAGATCACTTGTCTGCCTCTTTAATCTTATGAAAGAGAAATGAATTCATTTTTTTAGCCATTGTTTGGTTGGTCATGTTTTATAGCATTTAGGCTATATTTTAATTAATGCAAAAGGCAATGCTGTAAACCATAAATAAGCTTATCAAGTTAGAATTGGAATTATTATTTTTTTAGGTGAGGTTTTTCATTTTTACTTTTTATGAAAATTGTTTTTCAAATTTTCTAATTTTACAAATAGTTTAGAAATGAAGAAATATTATCCTTATTATAATTATGTGGGTTCCTTTTTATTTTCATAAGTATATTATACACATTTTTTTTTATTCTGATAGGTTCTCATGGTATCTATTTTTTACCTTATTAGAGTTCTTACACTTGCAAGTTTTTGTTACTGACCACTCAGTTTTACCATAATATATCTAAATGGTTTTTTTTATTATTGGTTACTATGGACTCTGTTTTGCACCCCTCTTCAGAATTCATATGTTGAAGACCCACCTTCCATATGACAGTATTATTAGAGATGGGTCCTCTAAGAGATATTTAAATTAAATAAGGTTGTAAGAATGGAGCCTTGATCATATAGAACATTCTTAATCTTAAAATGTTTGTCTCTTGGCTTGTGTAACATTTCTTCCTGATCTTCTGTTCTACTTTTTGGGCCCCTTCTCCCCAGAAGAGGGCCCTTGCCAGAAAGTGACCATGTTGGCACCCTAATCCCTGGCTTCCCAGCCTCCAGAACTGCGAGACAGTACATTCTGACGTTTAGACAATCTTCTTAAATTTCTGTTGCTGTTGTGGCTTGAACTGACAAAGGCAGAACCCAGACTTTTGACTACTACATCACATAGATTTTTTATCAACTGTCAATGGCAAATGGGACTGGATAGAAGCAGCCAAAAAGTAGAAAGAACATCACGAAGAAATTATATTACAAGAGACAAACATTTTTAGATTAAGGATGCCAGTATTGAATAATGAGATCTTATAATTTTTATGAATTTTCAGTTAAGTTGTCTGGACTTTCCGGAGAGCAGTTTTATTCAGCATAGATTACAGGTTGGAGAGGGGTAAGTAGTGGACAGGTGTACAAGAAACATGGCTTAAACTCTTTTAAAGACAATTGGCTGTGAAGGGAAAGGGACAAGTAGGACAGTGGCAGGAGAGAAGCATAAAGTTTGGGGTTGTATATTAGTTTCATTTGTTCATTTGTTTTATGATAGAGACATTTGTGTGCAGAAAGGGCAAAGTAGAAGAGAAATCAAAGACTTGGATGTTGTAAATGGATAAATGACAATATCAGATCCCTGAGAAGGTGGATAACTTGAGTTCCAGGACAGTGGTTAAAAGTTAGCTTTGAGCAGGAGGATGAACAGCCTACCTGCACACTGCCAGGAAAGAGGTGAGAATATGTGTGTCCTTGGTGGTCAGTGAGGGAGAAAACCAAGGTAGTCTAACCTAATAACCTTTCTTTTGTTTCTGTGGAGGTGATGTCATTTGCTAAATGAAAGGGGAGTAGGAAACCTGATGAAAGTGGTGGAAGTTTGAAATTGTGGGAAGTAAGGGAGGGAGCCAATGAGGAAGCCAAGGAAGGATTGAGGGGCAGCAGTAGGAAGGGCTGAGATGGGAGGCCATGTATATGCAGTATACTTACTCCTCATGATCAGGGTTTCTATAGCAGTTATCTCTAGTCCAGATGTGGGGAGTCCATCCTTAGGTTGACCCGTAGGTGCATAGTAGAAGGACAAGCCAACAAGAAAGTTAAGAATTTAGGGCCAGAAGGTGGGCATGCTACTTTATAAAGAAAGTTTATTTTGGCTCATGGTTCTGTAGTTGCAAGGTCTAGGGGCTATATCTGATGATGGCCTCCTTGCAGGTTAATTCCTGAGGCTACACAGAGCATCATTTGGCCAGAGACAGGTTATACCCATGTGTGGATGTGTGTCTTATGGTATCTCTCTTTTTGTAAAGCCATCAGGATTCAATTATGAGGGCTCTACCCTAATGAATTTATATAATCCTAATGACATCCCAAAGCTCCCACCTCCAAACTCCACAGATTTTTTTCCACTGTCTTCATACTTCACAATGGGGATTAAATTTAAACACAGGAAGCCTTGAAATCTCAAACCATATCCAACCATAGTGCAGTCCATTCATCAGCCCATTTCTTTTCATTCATTAGCTCCTCCATTATCAATTCTTTCTTCATATAACCTAGATGGTCTAATTCAACTTACTTTCCTGCAAATTTGGTTTTTTGTTGTTGTCGTTGTTGTTGTTCTTTGATCTTTCCAACCTGGCAAAGCATCAGGACTGGATGAACCTACTTTCTTTTCTCTTTACTGATGTACTTAAGAGCCTTAAAATTGCCCCCAAATCATCCAGTGTGTTTCTGTTTTCTCAGATTCTCACTCCCAAATGCGTGATTCCTCCATTCTTCTCAAGCCTCTTAATCCCCTGACATGACAGTCATTCTCCAGGGACCTATGCTTCCTTTTGAAAACACTCTTCTCTTGGCATTTGTCACACCACATTCCTTTTGTTTTCTTTTTCTCATTCTTTTTAACCATCTTCTCTCCTCTGTGTCTTCTATTTTCCCCTGTCTTCTAAAAGAAGAGCTCATCTAGATTAATTCTACCTCTTTTTCCTCTTTACTTTTGGTTTTAAATGTGACCTGTTTGCTGAAGTCTTTCATGTTACTTCTACTCAGAGTTTGTTTGGGGCTGCATGATCTTTTTTGTTGTGGGAGACTGTCAAGTGCTTTGTAGTATATACAGTAGCATCTTTGTCCTCTACCCAGTAGGTACCAGTAGAACTCCCTCTACCCTAGTCATGACAACAAAAATAGATTTTTGTCAGATGTCTCCTGGGGGACAAAACCACAAACCTAAATTGAGAATCAGTTAACTCCCTAAAGAGAATCTAGGGAAAATACAATTTTGAAATCATCCACATGAATATCTCATAGGCATCACAAGTTTTACATTATAAAAATGATTGCTTATTTTCTCTCCAATATGTTCCTTCTCTAGCTTTCCTCCTTTTATATCTTTTGTGGCCTTGTGGGCCACTGAAATTATTTGGCTTTAATTTGGAGTGAATTAGGGAAGCATCAGGGAGTTTGGGGTCAAGAAATGAGATAGCCCAACTTTGTTCAGACCTTTTATGAGAATAGACTATTATGAGTTGGAAGATTGAATCAGGAAGAGGCAGCTCTGTCAGTGAAAAATGGCAGTGCCCTGGGTCAGAGTGTTAATAGAAGGGATGATAAGAAGTAGTGTCCTTGGATTATTGCTTAAACGTGAACATTGCTGAGAAAAGCAGTGCATGGTCACATCATGAATTAATAACTTAGTGTGCTTTTTTAAAGGTTTTCGTAAGAACTTAGAAGAAATAGGATTCGAATCAGAGGGAGAAGAGAGTAATGAAAACCCAGGAACTTCCTGGCATTTTACTAGAAAGGATTTAGGTTAGAACAGGAAGTAAAATTAGGGATACAACAGGATGAGTAAGCAGAACAACCTGTATAGCCAGGTCTACCTCACAGTCTTATCTATTACTGACCCTCCCAGTATAAAACATGTACCTTTAGAAGAGTAGCTAAAACAAATGGAAGCCGGGAGACTTTTCTTCATTAAATGTGAGAAGCAAATCATTTTGGACTATATGGCCATTTTTTGAGGTATGGTGGCCATTGGTGTTTGGTTTGAGATGGGTGCTTGTTGCACAAGATTATCTAGTACACTGCATGACACTTAGGATCCCTCATTTTTCAGCAACTAGCAAGGGTATGCCCCCTTACTGTGGCCTCCCTACACATCAGTTTCCAGAGCACCCATGGGAATCAGACATTCTCTACAGCAAACCACTGGACTACCCTTTTCTAATTTCTCAATTACCTTTCATAAGGCTATGATATACTAGAAAGGAAAAACACCTTGGCGTTTTCATTTGTCATCTTGGGGATTTAGAAGACATCTACCAGAACTTTAAAATTAACTAATTTTCATTGCTGACTCATCCCATAAATGTTTCTTTTCCATGATATACACTTTAGATATTCTTAATCATCTAACAGTGGGTGTGGATGTCTCAGGGCTATTTCTGGAGATAGTGGGAAGGACACATGCTGCAGCAGCTCTCTTGCCAGCACTGTGATACAAGGGAACATAAACTAAAATGAATGTGGAGTTTGGATGAAACAGAAGTTCCTTGTTGGATTTTTCAGAGGGTATGGGAGTAGGATTAAAAGAGGGAGCTCAATGGCTAGTATGGGAATATTTATGTATATCACATCTTTATCCAGTAATCTAGTATAAAAGTAAATGTGCTTTACATAATATTTTTTAAAATTACTAGAAAATAGAATGTAACATTCATCAGATTTATGAAGGGTTAAAGACTCAGCATTGGAATATCAGAAAATTTGCCAATGAAAAATCCACAATTTTGAATGTGTGACAATAACAGGACCAGGAGAAATGTGTGTATCAAGCATGATTAAGGATTTATATCCAAGATACCTGCAACTTAATTGTGTAAAATATTAACATTCTGTACACAAGTGGGTAGAGTACTTTAGCAGTTATTAAGTAGTGCAATAAAATATGGGAATGTTCACCATAACTGGGTAATCAAATAAATACATTTTAAGTCAGCCTGGAGTCAACACTTCCTTTCTCTCAAAGTACTTAAAAATAACTCCATGTTCTTCAGAAGTTTAAAAGAAAGAAGTTCATTCATACTAACTTGTTTGTTATGCTTTATCTCTTCCTAGTCACTGCTTTTCTCTGAATATTATGGGTGATTTCAGACTCTTCCATATTTTTCCCCTACCTCCTGGTCCTTTCAGGATTTCTTTTTTTAAAAAATTTATTTATTTTTGGTTCAATGTACACAAATGGAGCACAACTATTGTTTTTCTGGTTGTATACAAGTAGAATCACACCATTTGCATATTCATACATATACATAGCATAATGATGTTTGTCACATTCTATTATCTTTCCTTCCCCACCCCCCCTTACTTTCCTCTATACAATCCATCCTTCCTCCATTCTTCCTCTACCTCTCCCCCCATTACATGTCATCAACTACTTATCAGAGAAATCATTTGGCCTTTGGTTTTGAGGATTGGCTTATCTCACTTAACATGATACTCTCCAACTCCATCCATTTACCTGCAAATGTCATAATTTTATTCTTCTTTATGGCTGAGTAATATTCCATTGTGTATATATACCACAGTTTCATTATCCATTCATCTATTGAAGGGCATCTAGTTTGCTTTCACAATCTAGCTATAGAGAATTGGGCTACTATAAACATTGATATTGCTGCACCACTATAATATGCTGATTTTAAGTCCTTTGGGTAGAGGCCAAGGAGTGGGATAGCTGGGTTAAATGGTGGTTCCATTCCAAGTTTTCTAAGGAATTTCCATCCTGCTTTCTCACCCTGCACAAAACTCAACTCAAAATGGATCAAGGACCTAGGAATTATACCAGAGACCCTGAACCTAATAGAAGAAAAAGTAGGTCCAAATATTCAGCATATTGGCCTAGGTCCAGAGTTCCTCAACATGACCCCCAAAGCACAAGAAATAAAAGAAGGAATCAATAATTGGGATAGGTTCAAACTAAAAAGCTTTTTCTCAGCAAAGGAAACAATCAGCAATGTGAAGAGAGAGCCTACAGAGTGGGAGAAAATCTTTGCCACACACACTTCAGATAGAGTACTAATCTCCAGAATTTATAATGAGCTCAAAAACCTTTACAGCAAGAATACACATAACCCAATCAATAAATGGGCTAAGGAAATGAGCAGACACTTCATAGAAAAGAATCTACAAGCAATCAACAGATACATGAAAAAATGTTCAACATCTCTAGTAATAAGAGAAGTGCAAATCAAACTACCCTAAGATATCATCTCACCCCAGTTAGGATGTCTATTATCAAGAATACAAGCAACAATAGGTGTTGGGGAGGACGTGGGGAAAAAGGTACTCCTTTCAGGATTTCACTGTTTCAGAGCAGCAGTCAGAACCTGGGGGCATCCCTCCCAATGCAGTGCTGGTGAGCACCCTGCACTGTGGCCATGGAAACATGAGTCAATCCTTACCCCTGGAAGGGTGGGTCTTGAGGTTTGGGATGGTCATGTCCTGCCTTAGGTCCTGGAACAAGTAATTTTTTGATGACTGTTGTCCTGAATAATTGAACTTTGGTGAATGTTTTAATGAACTACATTATTTGGGATGTTGAATTAAAACAACATTGGAAGTATGAATATGGCAAAATTTTGTAAATAAATACAAAATGACATTTTAAGTGTGATTTTTAACTGTACTTAAAAAGTAATATGCATAAAATGAACTTTTTAGATTTTAGGCTGTTGATAACCTTTTAAAATTTACTATATATTTTCTTTATGATAAAATATATACTTACAATCGCCTGCAAAACTTGACCTTTACCTCCTCCATCACACACTTACCTCTGGGCCTCCTGTCCAGTTATCTGGTCTAACAGGTAGCAGGATGGGCCTCCATGTTTTGTAGAATTTAAGGATAGTTGCATTTATGTGAGTGAATTAGGTCCTCACATATATTTGAACTTAACACTGTTCCTTGGTGCATGTAGCTTGAGAGATATTATTGTCTAAATAAGTTTCTTATGAATATATAGTACTTGGGTTTTAGTTTACAAATGTGTTTCTTTTATCAAAGATAAATTCCATTGTTTCTAATAATGTCAAATATAAACAGTAATCGACTCCTTTAACTTATTTTGAGCATTGGCCATCTGCCTTTGACCAGCATAGAGAATTTCTTTAGACAGTCCTTGCCTGTTAGGGAAGCAGACACATCCAGAGGCACTCCACATGGTACCATGAGTGTCATTAGCATGTGGAGAACAAGGTGCAGTGGAAGGCAGAGGGGAGGGAGAAGTACATTTTTATTTTTTTACCAAAGGAGGCCAGTGAGATGCAAGATTCTTCTGTAGTGAGATGACTCTTCAGGACTCCAGAAAATGGACAAAAAATTTTGCCAGCAGGAAGGAAAAAATGAAAAGCATGAACAGAAAGGCAGAGGTATAGAAGTATAGGGTATGTTCAGAAGCCAGTGAAAGATTTTAGAGAGGGATATGACATGGTCCATTTTGTGCTTTTGAAAGAAAATTGAGGTCAGTGTGGAGGAAGATCGTAACAGAAAAGTCATTCTCAAACTCTTCTGTTTTGTTCTGTTGTATACTCTCCTGTGTGTCAATTAAGTAAGCATCCCAAGATTTTAGATTACAGCATAGATAAACTTTATATTATGCACAGTTCTAGCCAGTCAACCTTGTGACCTTGCTATAGCTGCACATCAGAGTGTCACTTCTGAAATTCTTAGTAAGTACCAGTGGACTAAGGAATGAGATCAGGTAAGAAACCATTGCAGTGTTTCTCTATATTTGGCTGTATAGCTTTGGTATCATAGTTGATGTATACGGGAAAGGAAAAAAGAAATTACAGACCAGTGTATCTCAAATTTTTATGTGCATATGAATTGCCTGGGGAATTAAAAGGTAGATTCTGATGCAGCAGGTCTGGGGCAGGTCCTGAGAAGATTCAGCTATAGGTTCACAGTAATGCCAACACACTTTTTCTATAGATCATATTTAAGTAGCAAGAGTGAGATAACTTGGCTGTGAGGCTCCAATGATTAGATAGTGATGTCATCATTCAAAGTGGGGAATAAAGAAAGGTAGGGGAGAATTTAAGGAATCTGAGTCTTTGAGGGATATTCAGATAAACAATTAATGATAGCAGGAATTTGGGATATTATACATAAGGGAAAGATGAGGCCTACTGGTACAAATTTGGGAATCCACATTTCATAACTGGTATTAAAGGCTGTGGGAATTAATGGCATTACCTGCAAGAAGGACATGAAAATAATCTTAGAAAATATATTTATTCCTGTTTTTTAGAAATTTAATGCTTAATTCAAGTGACTATAAAAGAACAATGGGATCTATGCAAAGCCCACAGCTAGCATCATTCTACATGGAGAAAAATTGAAAGCATCCCCCCTGAGAACTAGAACAAGGCAGGGATGCCCTCTTTTGCCACTACTATTCAACATTGTCCTTGAAACTCTAGCCAGAGCAATTAGACAGACCAAAGAAATTAGAGGAATACGAATAGGAAAAGAAGAACTCAAACTATCCCTATTTGCTGATGACATGATTCTCTATTTAGAAGACCCTAAAAATTCCACCAGAAAACTTCTGGAACTCAGAAATGAATTCAGTAAAGTAGCAGGATATAAAATTAATGCTCATAAATCTAGTGCATTTTTATTCGTAAGTGATACATCCTCTGAGAGAGAAATTAGGAAAACTACCCCATTCACAATAACCTCAAAAAAAATAAAATACTTGGGAATCAATCTAACAAAAGAAGTGAAAGACCTCTACACTGAGAACTACAGAACACTAAAGAAAGAACTTAAAGAGCATCTGAGAAGATGGAAAGATCTCCCATGTTCTTGGATAGGTAGAATTAATATTGTCATAATGGCCATACTACCAAAAGCGCTATACAAATTCAATGCAATTCCAATTAAAATTCCAATGATGGACCTCATAGAAATAGAGAAAGCCATCATGAAATTCATTTGGAGGAATAAGAGACCCAGAATAGCTAAAGCAATTCTTAGCAAGAAGAGTGAAGCAGGGGGTATCACAATACCAGACCTTTAACTATACTACAGAGCAATAGTAACAAAAACAGCATGGTATTGGCACCAAAATAGACAGGTAGATCAATGGTACAGAATAGAGGACACCGAGACAAACCCACATAAATACAGGTACCTCTTGACAAAGGATCCAAAAACATACAATGGAGAAAAGACAGCCTCTTCAACAAATGGTGCTGGGAAAACTGGAAATCCATATGCAACAAAATGAAACTAAACCTATATCTCTCACCCTGTACAAAACTCAACTCAAAGTGGATCAAGGACCTAGGAATCAGACCAGAGACTCTGCACCTAATAGAAGAGAAAATAGGTCCAAATCCTCATCACGTTGACCTAGGACCAGATTTCCTTAACATGACTCCCAAAGTGCAAGAAATAAAAGCAGGAATCAATGATTGGGATAGAGTCAAACTAAAAAGGGTTTTCTCAGCAAAGGAAACAATCAGCAATGTGAAGAGAGAGCCTTCAGAGTGGGAGAAAATCTTTGCCACACACACTTCAGATAGAGCTCTAATCTCTAGAATCTACAAAGGACTCAAAAATCTTTACACCAAGAACACTAATAACCCAATCAATAAATGGGCCAAAGAAATGAACAGACAATTTACAGAGGAAGATCTACAAGCAATCAACAGATTTATGAAAAAAAT
>JAJEJO010004775.1:54262-87861 GCA_020662805.1 Glaucomys volans
GTGAACAGTCACACTCAAAAAAAAATGGGGAATAAATTAGCGAGTTTCCTCCCTATGAATATTTTTTGGGGGGTAAATTCAGGAATGGAGAAATCTTCTTTTGAAAACTGATTTCTTCTTTGGTAATGACCTTAAATGAAGTGAAATATTCCGGGATCCTTCTAACCTATGACTGATACAAGTGTGGGGCAGGTGCCGTCCCAGTGTGGGAGGAGGCGGGTGCAGGTGGGGGAAAAGGCTGGCAGCCAGTGTGCATGCAGAGACAGCCCTCACCCCAACAGGGTGACTTCAGTGATGGGCACACCTCGGCAGAGGTTCCTGGGGCCCAACAGGGCAGCTTGACCACAGCCTGCTCTCAGCTGTGGGTGCTGGCACCAAGCAACCCTGGGCCCTATTGTCTCCAGAAGAGGATAGCAGAGGCCCAGACCCCATGCAGGCTGCAGAGGTTACCTTTGTTACTCACCCCAACTGTTTCCGTGCCTGCTTTTCTTGGCCATGGTGGTTGGTGGGCTAGTGGAAGCTAGGCACTATCACTGTGCCCCCTGTCTTCACCCCAGCTGCAGGTTGCTGGAGGTGGGAGGTTCTCAGTGCCCTGTCTCGGCACCATTAGCCCAGACTCCAAGGCTGGTGCTGTGGTGCTGGTGGGAAGGAGTGGGGAGGAAAAGTGGGGAGGAAGGGATGAACCTATCTCAGCATCACAACCAAAGTTTAGACAAATACCACTGTATCACCCTTCTGCCGAGACCCAGCCCCAGAGAGCAAGGAGACAGTGACAGAAACTGTACTGCAACATTTTCAGTGAAAACACACATAAATAACCAGCACCCCTTGGCACACATTCTCTCAAAGAATTAACAGCATTATCGAGTGACAGAAATTCACAACCCAATACACTGTATTATTCTGAATGTTCAAACACCTGCTTCCTAGGACAGTTACATATTAGTACAAACGTGCTTGGATTTTATATGCCCAAAGTGGTTAAGATAATTTCCTTTATCAAACAGGCATCACTTTTTTATTCTAAAAGCAAGGTCATGATAGTAAAAAGGGTATAATTTTGTATTTTTATATTAAGAGGGTCTATATTTTAAAATGGGATAAGCAAAATTTAGGTCAAGAAGATCAATTGAACCTGGAGATTCATCATGATTCATCATGATCTATAACTATCTCAACGACGAGTGCACAACATTTCCCACTAGATTTGCAGAGATTCCATAAGGGGCTATAGTCAAATAGCAAATATTTGATGTAAAACAATACTCTAGATAGGTCATTCTGACATAATGTTTGCCATTTTGAATGAAAAAGCAAAAATTAAATACTTTTTAATATATTATTGATCTCTCTTTTTCTGCTGCTTTCTGCCTACAAACTTAGTTGTTGTCAATATCCTTGAAGACCTGTTGCTTCATGTTACCTGACCAACAAAATACTTTCATCCCATTTTTCATCTCATTTTCTTCACCCTGAATTTGGTTGTTACTCATACTACTTACTGATCAATTCCCCTTAAATGATCACGGCTAGCCTCTTAAGGACCATAGTCATAATTTCTGCTTACTGCTCATTTGTTCAAGGTTTCCCTTTTGTTTTCCCTGCTTAAGAACTAGAATTAGCCATTTCTCTTAGAATATCTGGCTGCTTTTATGAGAAAAATGTATTTTAGGAAACAAGATGTGGGTGCTGTTGTGCTTATTGTGTTTCAAAGTGTCACTGTTTCTTGATGCTTTCTTATTAGCCATTACTAGAACACATTTGTTTTTTAAATGATGATTTTAACCAACTTTGAGAAAAAATTTCAAGTGTATGAAAATATACATGGCAATTTGTTATGGATTTTTTTGTAGTTGTAAAATATTGGAAACAAGATAAATATCCATCCATAGAAAAGGGATTAAAACCTTATAATATATCCACACAATAAAATGTTACAGAGCTGTAAAACAAGAATACTGAAAGGTTTTTTGAACCCGTAAAAGTAGTCTCCTTCCTGTTCAAAGGGGGGGGGGGGGTGTCAAAAGGCTGATAATATAACCTTCCTGCAAAAAGAAAAGAATGTGAAAAAAGAAATGTCTTGTCAGTCTGTGCAAAATAAATACAATAAGAATAAAACAGAAGCCAATGAGATTGCTTTCCTATGAGAGATAGGTGAGAACAGAGTGGAAACAAAGGAGAATGGAAAGTGGGTAGTAGAGATTGGGAGTACTGGCACTTCTCAAAGTGTAAACTTTTTGTATAATTGATTCTTAGAACCATGGTACTGTTTCATATTCCCCAAAATAAATGAGCATTTAAAACTGACCACAACATGGTGAGAACTAAAAGTGAAAGTAAAAGCATTAAAAAAAAAAATGAACCTAACTGTCTTATAGGTGAATGACCTAACTACACTGAAGGATGTAGGATGGAATGAAGTAGCCTGAGGAAATTCAGAAAATACTGTAGCATTTCTTGAATTCTCCAAGCTTGAAGACAAAAAAGAACTATGTACAAGGATTCCACTATAGTTTGTAACTTTTTTCTTCCAGCTTACTGGAATTACAAATTCTGACATTATTGGATTTAAATTACAATAAGGAGGCAGAAAGGGGGATGGATAGCATGAAATTCGTGGTATTGTAATGGAAGCTGAGGTGTTAAATAAAATGCAAATAACTTGATTTTTAAAATGGGCAAAAGATTTAAATAGGCATTCATCCATACAAGACATAAAAATGGCCAGTAAGGATATGAAAAGATACTCAACATCTTTAGTCATTAGGGAAATGCAAATCAAAACCAAAGTAAGATACCATTTCATTTCTTAATAAGTTAACTCTATTCAGAAAGAGACAACAACAAATGTTTGTGAGGGTGTTGAGAAACTGATATTCTTAACACACTGCTTGTGGGAATATACAATGGTGCAGTCGCTTTAGAACACAGTCTCACAGGTCTTCAAAAAGTTAAACAAGGAGTTGACATATGACCTAGGAATTAACACACACACACACACACACACACACACACAAACACACACACATATATATCTCCCAAGGAAATTACATTATATGTCCACATAAAAACACGTAGAGTAAGTTAATAACAGTACTGTTAATACTATTCAAATCTTAGAAATATCCCAAATCCTAAATAACTAATGAATGGAAACAAAATATGGTATATATTCATGTTGCATAATATTTGGTCATAAAAAATGAAGTACTAATATATGCTACAGCATGGATGGGCCTAGAAACAAAAATAAGCTAATTATGAATTAGGGCTGATAGGGAGGGTATGAAATATTGGGGAGAAATTAGAGCATTACATAAGGTTTCTTTTTGGGGTGATGAAAATATTTCAAAACTATGAAATAAACTTTACATGACTGAATATACTAAACACTGCTGAATTTTACTAATTAAGTTGGTGAATTGTATGGTATGTTAACTATATCTCATAATGATTTTTTAAAAGTCAAAGGTCAAGTTTATTTTCAATTAAAAATGACATTCCTCCATGTGTACTAAGTACTCTGGGTCTTCTTTCTTTATCCTCTAAAATGTTATTCCATAAGTTATTCTCTCCCTTCTGTATCTTCAATTATTTTTTCCTTCTGTTGGCTCCTTCAACATGCAAATTTTATCCTATCATGAAAACAGGAATGTGAGAAATGAAGTCTAGGAAAGTACAAGGAGGAATATGGGATACCAGAGGAAGGACTGGAAGGAAAGTGGTGAGTTAACCCTAGAAGAACATGATAAGGGGGAGTGCATTCATTATATCCAAGAGTTAATTTCCTCTAACAGAAAGTGGTTCTTCCTAAATTTCATGTAGATGCAATCCATATAACAACCTAGAATGTGACATGCTGGGAAAAGTTGGAGTTAGCTTTGCTTGGGAGAGTTATGGTCTCAGTGTTGTGCCCTCACAATTGTGTGACTGGGGAAGAGTGGTTCAGGCAATGACAGACACATGAAACCTCAGGAGATGTTCCCTTATTCTTTCATCAACATTTTCTCCAGGTCTCTCAAAATCTGCCCCCATGAGTTATGTGTGTTGTGGTCATTTCTAGATAAAGACCCTGACTGAGGAGTAGCAAACTTTAGAAAAATTAAAATGGGTCAGTAATAGGAAAACTTCTGTCCTTGAATTTGAGATGTACTTAAGGAGCAGGACATCATCTATTCTGAGAAAACATTTGCAAAGAGCCTGAACACAGTGCTCTGCTAGGAAAGAGTAAGACCAACAGCTCAGTCCATCTCCCTGCCTGAGCAGTTGGCCCACACACCCCTATTCAGGGGAAGTTTACCACCTTCCCTTGTGGTGGCAAAACTCTTCTCTCAATGATCACCCCTTAACCAACACCAGATAATTCACACAGGACAGAACCCTTACAACAGTAGAGAATGTGTCAAAGTTTTAATAAAACATGAAAACTTCATACTGGAGAGAAGACATACAAATATAGAGAATGTAGGAAATATTTTAATGAAAAATCAATACTTGTTCACCACCAGATAATTCATACTGGAGAGAATCCCTACAGATGCAATGATGTGCCAGAGCTTTTTATCAAAGATCATACCTTACTCAACACCAGACAATTCAGACTAAAGATAAGCCCTACCAATGTAAAAAATGTGGCAATACTTTTAGTTGAAAATCAGGCCTTATTTACCACAGCAGAATTCCTAGTGCAGAGAAGCCCTATAAATGTAAACCATGTGGAAAAGCTTTTAATAAAAAATTGAAGCCTTATTCTACACTAGAGAATACAAACAGAAGAGAAGCCCTCCAAATATGAAGAATATAGCAAAGCTTGCAAATGTGAAGAATGTACTAAATCTTTTCATGAAAATCAGGGCATTTCATTCTCCTGTATGAATTCATAGTGGAGAGAATTCCTACAAATGTAAAGTATGTGGAAAACTTTCTTATAAAAGATTGTACCTTACTCAACACCACAGATTTCATACTGGAGGGAATCCCTGCAAATATGGAGAATGTAGCAAAGCTTTTTCTTGAAGAGCAGTCCTTACTCAACATCAGACTAAAGAGAAACTCTAAAAATGTAGAAAATGTGGCAAATCTTTTCATCAAAAATCAAAACTTATTTGCACCAGAGAATTTACACTGCATAGAAACCATACAAAGGTAAAGAATGTAGCAAAGATTTACTGAAAAATCATGCCTTATTCACCATCAGATAATTCACACTGGAGAGTGTCCCTACAAATGTAAAGAATGTGGCAACCCTTTTTTCAAAGTTGGTATCTTACTCAACACTACAGAATTTATAACGTGAAAAATGTGGCAAAGCTTTAAATTTTTAAAAAATGCCTTATTCACCACCCGAGGAATCATACCGGAGAGAGGCCCAACCCATTTTTAGAAGGTGGCAAAGCTTTTTCTTGAAGATCACTCTTTACTCAACACAGCATTAGGCAAAAATCAAACCTTATTTACCCCAGCAGAATTCACATTGAGGAGAAGCCCTGCAAATGTGAAGAATGGGACAGAGTTTTTAATCAAATTCAAACCTTAATCATCACCAAAGAATTCATACTGGAGAGAAGCCCTACACATGTTAAGAATATGGAAAAGCTTTTTATGATCACTCCTTACTCAACACCAGACAATTCAGACTAAAGAGAAGCACTACCATTGTAAAAAAAAAAAAAAAAAGGCAAAGCTTTTAGTGGAAAATTAAACCTTATTTCCCACAGCAGAATTCACACTGGAGGGAAGCCCTACAAATGTGAGGAATGTGATAAATCTTTTAAGGAAAAACCAAACCTCATAGCAGAGCACATATTGCTCCTAGATATTGTGCTCCAGCTTCTTCACTCTCCCAGTGGGGACTTGTGCCTGTGGTGGTCCTCGTAGTCTCTAGGCCTTCAGCAATAGCCTGGGGCTGCCTTTTTTGTCCCTCTTCTACCGAGACCTTAGTTTTTTGGACTGAATGACTACTGTCATTCTGTCTCTTTAATGTGAAGAACATTATAGGATTATCCAACTTCTGATCATGTGATCCAAGCTAATAAATTCCTGTTTATAGTCATATGTTGTTGGGGGTTTTCCACCTTAAAACCCTGATGTATAAATAAACCTATTTGATTTGTAACATTGACTCTTTCATCTTAGTAAATACCGCAGCACTATATACGACTTAAAAATTATATTGTTTATTAAAAGTAGCATTTTTGTGACAAATCATAATGATATCTTTTGCTATCATTATCTTCAACGTTAAATGTGTGGTTCATGCCATGTGATTTCCTCTTGAAGGGAATTACACTGCAAGGACATTTAGAAATTTTTGCAAAAGACAACTAAATGCAGTTTCACTAGAAAACAATACTGGTTTGTGATGAAGTATTATAATTAGGTATTTTTGACCCAGATCCCAAAGACATTTGTGTTCTGCTGATATAAAGCGAAACCACCTTGACTTTCACAGAAAAAAATGGAAATAACTATGCCTGCTCAGAACAGAAGTGTCTGTGTATGGATGGGTTCTTTACGGTAAGAATTATCTGGTGGTGAATAAGGCCTGAATTTCATTGAAAGCTTTGCTACACTCTTTGCATTTGTAGGGCTTCTCTCCTGTATAAATTATCTGGAGATGAATAAGGTTTGATTTTCTGTTAAAAGCTTCTCCACATTCTTTACATGTGTAGGGCTTCTCTTCAGTATGAATTCTGCTGTGGTACATAAGGCTTGATTTTCGACTACATGCTTTGCTGCATGTGTTACATTGGTAGGGCTTCTCTTTAGAGTGAATTCTCTGGTGGTGAGCAAGGAGTGAAAAAGCTTTGTCACATTCTTTTGTTTTTTCTTTTTTTGTGATGCTGGGGATTGAACCCAGGGCCTCCTGCTCATGAGGCTGGCACTCTACCAACTGTGCTATATCACCAGCCCTACATTCTTTACGTTTGTAGGACTTCTCTCCAGTGTGAATATTCTTTTGTTGAATAAGGAGTGATTTTCAACAAAAAGCTTTGCCACATATTCTTTACTTTTGTAGGGCATCTTTCCAGTGTGAATTTTGCTGTGGTTAATAAGGCTTGACTTTTCTTTAATTGCTTTATCATATTCTTCACATTTATAGAACTTCTTTCCAGTGTGAATTCTGTGGTAAATAAAACCTGATTTTTGACTAAAAGTTTTGCTACATTCTTTGCATTTGTAGTACTTCTTTCTGGGATGAATTATATAGTTGTGAGTAAATCTTGATTTTTGATTAAAATTTTGCCACATTCTTTACATTTGTAGGACTTCTCTCCAGTATGATTTCTCTTGTGGGGAAATATGGCATATTTTTATGAAAAGATTTGCCAAATTGTTCACATTTGTAAGGATTCACACCTTTATGAATTTTCTTGTATTGAGTAAGGTATGATCTTTCATAAAAGTTTTGCATTTGTAGAGATCTTTCCAGTATGAATTATTTGGGAGTGAACAAATCTTAATTTATCATTAAAAACTTTACTACATTCTCTTATTTTTTACAGACTGCATTTTGATTAATTGTACACAAATGGGGTACAACTTTTCATTTCTATGGTTGTACACAATGCAGATTCACATTTGTATAATCATACATGTACATAGGGTAGTGATGTCTGTCTCAGTCCACTCTTTCCTTCCCCCACACCCTCCTGCCCCATTTCCCTATACACAATCCAAAATTCTTCCATTCTTCTCTTACCCCCCACCTCCTCACCACCCTTATGGATCATCATCCACTTGTCAGAGAAAACATTTGGCCTTTGTTTTTATTTTTCTGTGCTTGGCTTATTTCAGTTAGCATAATGTTTTCCAACTCCATACATTTAACTACAAATGTCATAATTTTATTCTTCTTTATGGCTGAGCTTTACTACATTCTTTACATTTGTTTTCTTTACTATATTCTTTACATGTGTATGCTTTGCTATATTCTTTATATTTTAGTGCTTATCTTCAGTGTGAATTATCTGTGAATAAGGCTTGATTTTTTATTAAAAGCTTTTACACATTCTTTACATTTCTAGGGCTTCTCCACATTATGATCTATCTGGTGGTCAATAAGTCATACTTTTTTGTTAAAAGCTTTGGCACATTCTTCAAATTTTTAGGGCTTCTTACCAGTATGAATACTCCCGTGCTGAGTAAGGTATGATCTTTGATGCAAAACTTGGCCACATTCTTTACATTTGCAGTCTTTTCTATACTCTTTACTCTTGTAGGGCTTCTTTTCAGTTTGAATTCTCTCATGGCAAATAAGGCTTGATTTTTTATTAAAAACTTTTCCCATTTGTTACATTTGTAGGGCTTTTCTTTAGACTGAATTGTCTGGTGTTGAGCAAGGAGTGATCTTTGCAAAAAAGCTTTGCCACCTTCTTTACATTTGCAGGGTTTCTCTCCAGTGTGAATACTCTTGTGTTGAGTAAGGAGTGATTCTCAACAAAAAGCTTTGCCATATTCTTTACTCTTGTACAGAATCTTTCCAGTATGAATTCTGCTGTGGTTAATAAGGTTTGACTTTTCTTTATTTGCTTTATCACATTCTTCACATTTGAAGCACTTCTTCCCAGAGTGCATTCTGTTGTGGTAAATAAGGCCTGATTTTCAACTAAAAGTTTTCCACATTCTTTATATTTGTTAAAGGTCTTCTCTCTGTTATTCTCCAGTCGTGAATTTTGCATATTTTTATGAAAAGATTTGCCAAATTGTCAACATGCGTAGGGCTTCTCACCAGTATGAATTCTCTGGTGTTTGCAAAGTATGAACGGACTTTGATTAAAAGTTTGTCACATTTTTTACATTTGTAAGGATTCTCTCCAGTATGAATTATCTCGTGGTGAATTAGTCTTGATTTTTCATTAAAAGCTATGCTAAACTTTTTCCATTTGTTGGGTTTTTCTCCAGGATAAATTCTCTGGTGTCAAATAAGGCTTGATTTTTAGTAAAAGATTTGCCACTTTCTTTGCATTTGTAGGACTTTTCTCCAGTGTGAATTCTGCTGTGGGTAATAAGGTTTGATGTTTGGCTAAAAACATTGTCACATTCTTCACATTTGTGGGACTTCTCACCAGTATGAATTCTTCTCTGTGAAATAATCAATACCTTTTTTGTACTGATTACAGTTGCCAAACAGGAAACTTTGCTACCAATTTTTACATTTTATAGAGTGATATTACTCCCTCTGAATACCTGTTTACAGACTGTAGCACATGGTAGAAAAGAGATGTATGGCTTGCTATAGGTGGTTCCTCTTAGCTTAAAGCACCAGAGCTCATGTGGACACAGAGGAGTGGCAGGGTTAGGTGGCAGCCTCTGACACAACCCCAGGCTGCTTTCCACCTCTAAACATTTTCTTTCCTAAGTGTGAACTCTATGGGGTCTCATAGAGTAAACAAGCAGGTAGTGTGAGGATCAGGTCTAAACCTTCTGGGGTGTAGATAGACTGACCCACAGTGACCAAGCAGGCTGTGTAGGGCAAGCAGACTCCTGCTATGGGGCCAGGAAACCTGGCCAACAGAGCAAGCAATCAGGCAGTGTGAGGGGCTTGTGGAAAGCTGGGGTTGCAGGAAGACTGAACCACAATGAGCAATGAGACCCTGTGAAGAACATGGGAAAACCTGCTCAGGTGTGGAGAAAACTGACTCAGAGTGAGCATGCAGGCAGTGTGAGGGGCCTGTAGAAGCCTGCATGGTGCATGGAAGTCAGACACAAGTGAGGAACAAGCAATGTGATGGGCATGCAGAAACCAAACAGTCACTGGTCACAGGTAAGAGCCAGTAGGTGGAACTTGGACACATGGCCCATTTTGGGGGCCATGGGGAGTGGGACCTAGAAAACTCCAAATGTGGGCTTCTTCCCTTCAGGCCCTCATGGGGGAGCTGCAAAGGAAAGGCTGGAGTGTCTGCTCCAAGATTCCATGTCCAGCTGCATGAAGAGGCCTGCAGAGACACCAAAGAGCAGACCTCAGGCTTGAATCAGAATTGCCACCCCACTGGAAAGCCTGTTAGCTGCTGTAACCAAAGAAGCCATGTGGCCTGGCTCTCTGCCTGAAGTGAAAGCAGTCACCCTTTCCTCAGCTTTTGTTTTTATGCCAATAGCTGCCATGTAGTTAAAAATATGATCTGTGCAATGCAGCAGGGGAACTGATGGGGAAACAAAGAAAGAGAAGGTATCACAGACAAGGCAGAGGTATCTCTAGAGTTGGAATAAAAGAGATTTGTCATTATTGTATGTGTGTTACATAAAATAGAAATTCATAGAAATTCACAGAATTCATAGAAATTCATAGAAATTCATAGAATTCATAGAAATAAGTCAGGCGTTCCAGCTTGGGAAACTGGTCATTTATTCAACATGGAAGGGCATAGAAGATTTTCACTTTAGTGACAAAGACAAAATTAGTGAACTTAAAGACAGTAAAGTGAGATGTCTAAATAAGTAGTAAATTGGGGAAATAAGAGGGACATTGCAAAATCCCTCCTTTCTTGTACCTGGGATTGAACTCAGAGTTGCTTAACAACTGAGCAACATCACCAGCCACTTTTTTATTTAGAGACAGGGTCACACTAAGTTGCTTAGGGCCTCACTAAGTTACTGAGGTTCCCTTTGAATTTGTGATCTCTCTGCCTCAGCCTCCCAAGTTACTGGGATTATAGTGAAGCACCACTGTTCCCAGCAAAACCACTCTTAAGAAACAATAAAAGCACATTCAGGTCTTGGTTTTCCTGTGTGATACAGGGTTCCTATTGCCAAAAGCATTCAAACTTCTATGCTTCCAAGCAGAGGAGAAAGACACCTGTGTTCCTCAGCCTCTGGCTGTGTTCCTGAGAGGGGCTGGTGAGTTGGGATCCAAGACTGTGGTGACTGGGAAACAGGGAAGATCAGGTTCTCTGGCTCCTACTTTTCCTTCTTTGCCAAATAGCATTTTCCAGGACTCAAGGTAGGTCATCATTGATGCGACATGGCTTAGTTTAAGTTCTAAGGCACTCTTCAAACAGGACCCAACAGCCTGCAGTCTTCTGTGTACTCATTGGTTCCTGTTGACTGTTCTGTCCTGGTGACAAGAGCTGCTTGGTGTTGGGGCAGGCCCAAACATGGCTGCAGTTAGGCTCCCTCCTGGAGATGTACAGTGAGCAATGTTATATTCTCAGTGTGTAGCCAGGGCTGGGAACTAGCTATGTTATGGTTGGTCAAGAAACACTGTGATTCAGAATATAGCCTCAAGGTCATGAACATTAACTTGTGAGCATGTGCCCTGCCCCACGAAACTTGTTGACACTGTGTCTTATTAGTTTGAGCTGTATATAAAAAGGGTCTATGAAAATGTCTGAGGGGCCTGGCTGGTGGTATCCTCAACTCGGAATAAATGGTGGCCAATATTCTCACTGGGTTTCATATTCTCATTCCATTGCTGGACCCTGAAGCCTTATTTCCTGGGTCAGAGCCCCCACATGACACTTGCAACAGGCATCCATTTTAGAGAGCTCCATAGTTTCTGGAGAATTATTCTTGATGTACCCAAAGTCATCCAGAACTAACATTTTCTTAAATAAATTCATTCTTAATTAATTTTTTATTCTAATATTTAATTCTAAAAGGATGAAAATTTATATGTATGCCATACGACCTTACTCATAAAGTGAGTAATTTTTAATAATTAATAATTAATTTTTAATAATTCACCTTAGATTTTAAACATTGCAGTTTACACATATACCACTGCTATTAAAGTTAGTCATATGATTTAGATTACATTTACATTATTTTCTGATTTACCCAAATATGTGTTTAGAACTGAATAAAAATATTAAAACTTGACAAGCAAAGTATATTTTTAGCAAAATTTGCTGCTTGTGTACTTGCCAGGAATGATGGACTGAGTTTCATTTTAATTCTTATCACTTTTTTCAAAATGTGCATTCAGTACTCCCAAATTACAACACAGTTGAGCATTTTTACCATATACCCATTAAAATTACAAGTCTTTGGTCAAAATTTGCCTTTTTTCCTTAAATGTGTCTCAATCATGTTTAGAATTTTACAAGATTCAATTTTTTGGCGTGAAACATACCTGGAGGTCTTTCACATCAGGATCCAGGTTCTGTGTGGGGAAACATGCCATTATTTTCATTACTAAGGTCTAAGCTAACCACAGTCTCCACAGCAGAGTGATTACAATTTAAAAATTAACATTTTCTTATATTACACATATTGAATACCCAGCACACTTCTGAGTGATGGAGATTGAGCAGCAAGAGATGTGAAGTTGTGGTCATGGTAAGTACTTTCTAAGAAAATGAAAAATTAGCACAAGTCAGAGGTGAAACAGCACATTGCGGTGTGGTAGTTGTGACAGATGAGACAGACCCAGAGTTAGAAGTGGGGCATGACACTAACCTGTTGAGTGAGGGAAGGAAGGGGTTAGAGACCAAGAGGGGATGACTGATGCCCAGCATCACATCTCTGAAAACAGCTGTATTTGGGATATGTCCAGGAGGGACTCATCCAATCACAAAAACCTGCCGCTGAATCGGTGAAAGTAACAGATTCCAAAAGGACTGTGGAAACTCTGCTTCAGATAGGCCTGCACATTCTGCTTTCTGAGCATAATAGGCAATTTGAGCCCTCTGAGATGGTGTGCCCTGGGCCTCATGTGCTGGCACAAGTACTTCCCACTTAGTGCAGACATGGCACCCAGCTGTAGTTGTCGGACATGCTCAAGGACTTGTGTTTTAGTCAGTTTTTTCACTTCTGTGACCAAAGGAGCTAAGAAGAAAACAATTAGAGGAGGAAGTTTATTTGGGGCTCATGGTTTCAGAGGTCTCAGTCCATAGATGGCCAACTCCATTGCTCTGGACCTGAAGTGAGGCACAAGATCATGGTAGAGTGTGTGGAGGAGGAAACCAGCAGGTGGGTAAATGGCATCAGGAAAACAGAAAGAGCTACACTAAACAGGGACAAAATATAAACCTCTAAAGCATGTTCCCAGTGACCCACCTCCTCTAGCCACACCCTGCCTGCTTGTAGTTACCACCCAGTTAATCCATATCAGGGGAGTAATTCACTGACTAGGTTAAGACACTGATAACCCAAGCATTTCACCTCTTAACTTTGTTTTGTGTTACACATGAGCTCTTGTGGGAACCCTCACATCTAAACCATGACAACTTTATACCCTAAACACATGGGACTTCATTAACCACAAACTGTCACATGAGGTCTGGCATGCATGATCTAGAGGTCTCCAGTGCGTTTGCAGTCATGCTGTGATCATGACTGTGAGGCACACATGAGAGAATGTAAGTAACCTCCACCAATCTCAACTGAGTCTGCAGGCTCATGCAGGCAAGCAGTATCCATGGTCTTCCACATCCCAGTCACCACTGTAAGAAATCCTCCCTTGGAGACGGACCTCAGTCTGCTCACCTGTGAAATGTTTTAACAACCTGTTGTGAGCTCCCAAAGAGCCAATGAGCTCTTGTATACTGGACTCCTGATCAGGCTTTTCTTAAATACAAGTCAGATGTATATTTTCAATAAATGGCAGAGAATATTCAAGCACTGCCCAGGATTCTGCTGACTGAACACCTTGTGCAGGACTTGGCAGCAGTTTAGAAGCCCCTGGCCTTTGCACACAGGTGCTCACTGAGCACATCACGTTAAGTGTCAGGCAGCACAAGCCAGGGGCTCTAAGACTGCTGCCACAGAGGACAGGGTGGCTTGGCCTTTCCTGCCATTTGAGGGCCCCCTTGTTCAAGGTCTCTGGAAACTCCAGGCACCAGTCCTCACCATCTCTTCATTTCTTCATCTCATCTCTGTATTCATGGTAAAAAGAAGCAAATAATAATCCCTCTGTTCCCTCCCTCTATCCATTGCCTCCAGTTATCTATTATGTTTCATTACTGAGGACTGAACCCAGGGCCTCATACATACTAGGCAGTGAATGCTCTATTACTGAGCCATGTCTCCAGCCCCAGTTACCAAATGGTATAAGAGGGAAAAATTCATGATTGAGGACATGTGCAAAAGTGAAAAATTCACTTACCATTTTTTACAAGTTTCAAAAGGCAAACATATTCTATAAAATTTTAATAAGTTTGAAATAGGGGAAGATTAATGAATGATTCCTAATAGCCTGGTCTGGTCCAAGCTCTTTACCCTCAACAAACATGCCTTCTGCAGCCCATGCACTGCTGGGTCATCTCTGTTCCCTGGGGAAAGAACTTTCTTCCCATTGGTACTGACCTCCTGCCTGCTTATCTCAATAGCTCACAGAGTCCTATGTCCATTAGAGCCAGTGGTGGTATTATTGAGTAAATTCTACTCTCAAGAGGGCATGTGCTAAGGGGGAAAAATAAACCCTACAACCATGAATGCAAAGGTCAGACAACCACAGAATAATGTTGTTGGCAGATTACATCTCAATGTGTCCCCAACCCAGCATGACACTTCTAGAGACTTGGGGAGTCTTAACTGCAGCTCAGGTCCTTGAATGCTTCTCAGTGCACCCAGAACACCCATGCTCACTTGTGAAGCTAGCAGAAATGCAACAGCAGTAGCACCAGGCAAGCCCTGTTGCCAGTGACTGCACTGTCATAGCTCGGCTGCTAGCGCTCTTCCCCCAAGGGAGAATCCTGCAGTCCAGGAACTCAAGAGGCAGAGCCATTGCTTTGAAAAAAATCCGTGTCTTGCAACCTTCCCATACACTTGCATGAAAACCTGAGTCTTCACCTGGTAGTGGCTCTTACCCAAACCCAGAAACGCACATGTGATATATGAAGGAGCAGATCAGGAAGAAGTCTCCAGTCCCAGGGCAGAGTAGGTCTGTGACCCTTGCTACAGTATGGATACAGTGGTAGCCCCTTCATTTTGGAAAAGGGAATGTTAGAACCAGAGCTTTATATTATATTAGCCCGATTTGTTGAAAACATTATAATTCCCACCCTAATTCCAAAATATGGAGGTCTCTGACTCTTGCCATGGGGGTGAGGGTCTCCACCTTTGACAAACACAAGACTTCTAATATTTGCTCATTACCCCTTTGTGCACACGCCATCTTCACCAGCATTCATCCAGGCTCTCTGCAGCCTCTCATTATGTCCTGCTTCCCATCTTTCTGTCCTCTGGGTGCACTTGTCTGGGATCACTTTTGGTCCTTTGCTGGGGTCTCCAAGAATGCTACTGTCAAACCTGACTTCCAGGTTTACCCTGCATGGATATGGGCATCAACTAAATGACTTGAAATTATCTCATGTTGTGCTTAATGAATTTAGTGAGTTATCTATCCCATTTGAAGGAATCAAGAGCTGTCATCTTGGAGAGTTTCTCTGTAAACTCTCTTGAACCAAAAAGTAGAATATGAATCATGATAACAATAGTATGAAGGATGAAGGAAATGCAGAAATTAAAAGAACACCTTAATACATTTAAATTTGAGTAATTACTTTGGTAGAAAATGATTTAATCACATCCAACTGCTCTGAAATTGCGCAGTTCTGATGCACTGGAGCAAAAGCACAACCTAGGCACATTATTCTTTTTTTTTTTTTTACTTATTGATGCATTGGACACAAATGGAGTACAGTTATTGTTTCACTGGCTGTACACAAAGTAGAGTCACACCATCTGTGCGTTCATACATGTACACAGGGCAATGGAATCTGTCACACATTCTGTTATTATTTTTACCCCCCACCACTCCATTCCCTCAATGCTATATAACCTTCCTCCATTCTTGCAACCCTTCCTCCCCGCATTATGCATCATCATTCATTTATCAGAGAGACCATTCGGCCTTTGGATTTTTGGGATTGGCTGATCTCACTTAGCATAACAGTCTCCAACATCATCCATTTACCTACAAATGCCATAATTTTATTCTTCTTTATGGCTGAGTAATATTCCATTGCATATATATACCACAGTTTCTTTATCCATTCATCTACTGAAGGGCATCTAGGTTGATTCCATAATCTAGCTATTGTGAATTGAGCAGCTATGAACATTGATGTGGCTGCATCACTGTAGTAATCTGATTTTAAGTCCTTTGGGTATAGGCCAAGGAGTGGGATAGCTGGGTCAAATGGTGGATCCATTCCCAGTTTTCTAAGGAATCTCCACACTGCTTTCCAGACTGGCTGCACCAACTTGCACTCCCACCAGCAATGTATGAGTGTACCCTTTTCCCCACATCCTCGCCAACACCTGTTATTGCCTGTGTTCTTAATAAAAGACATTCTAATTGTGATAAGATGAAATCTTAAGGTGGTTTTGATTTGCATTTCTAATGAGGGATGTTGAACATTTTTTCATAAATCTGTTGATTACTTGTAGATCTTCCTCTGTAAAGTGTCTGTTCATTTCCTTGGCCCATTGATTGATTGGGTTATTAGTGTTCTTGGTGTAAAGATTTTTGAGTACTTGGTAGATTCTGGAGATTAGTGCTCTATCTGAAGTGTGTGTGGCAAAGATTTTTCTCCCACTCTGAAGGCTCTCTTTTCACATTGCTGATTGTTTCCTTTGCTGAGAAAAAGCTTTTTAGTTTGACTCTATCCCAATCATTGATTCGTGCTTTTATTTCTTGTGCTTTGGGAGTCATGTTAAGGAAATCTGGTCCTAGGCCAACATGATGAAGATTTGGACCTATTTTCTCTTCTATTAGGTGCAGAGTCTCTGGTCTGATTTCTAGGTCCTTGACCCACTTTGAGTTGAGTTTTGTATAGGGTGAGAAATATGGGTTTATTTTCATTTTGCTGCATATGGATTTCCAGTTTTCCCAGCACCATTTGTTGAAGAGGCTATCTTTTCTCCATTGCATGTTTTTGCCTCCTCTGTCAAGTATGAGATACCTGTATTTCTGTGGGTTTGTCTCTGTGTTCTCTATTCTGTACCATTGATCTACCTGTCTATTTTGGTACCAATACCATGTTGTTTTTGTCACTATTGCTCTGTAGTATAGTTGGAGGTCTGGTATTGTGATACCTCCTGCTTCGCTCTTCTTGCTAAGGATTGCTTTAGTAATTCTGGGTCTCTTATTCCTCCAAATGAATTTCATGATTGCTTGCTCTATTTCTATGAGGTCTGTCATTGGGATTTTGATTGGAATTGCACTGAATTTGTATAGCATTTTTGGAAGTATGGCCATTTTGACAATATTAATTCTGCCTATCCAAGAACATGGGAGATCTTTCCATCTTCTCAGATGCTCTTTAACTTCTTTCTTTAGTGTTCTGTAGTTCTCAGTGTAGAGGTCTTTCACATCTTTTGTTAGATTGATTCCCAAGTATTTTATATTTTTTGAGGTTAATGTGAATGGGGTAGTTTTCCTAATTTCTCTCTCAGAGGATGTATCACTTATGAATAAAAATGCATTAGATTTATGAGCATTAATTTTATATCCTGCTACTTTACTGAATTCATTAATGAGTTCCAGAAGGTTTCTGGTGGCATTCTTAGGGTCTTCTAAATAGAGAATCATGTCATCAGCAAATAGGGATAGTTTGAGCTCTTCTTTTCCTATTCGTATTCCTCTAATTTCTTTGGTCTGTCTAATTGCTCTGGCTAGAGTTTCAAGAACAATGTTGAATAGTAGTGGTGAAAGAGGGCATCCCTGCCTTGTTCCAGTTCTCAAGGGGAATGCTTTCAATTTTTCTCCATTTAGAATGATGTTAGCTGTGGGCTTGGCATAAATGGCCTTTACAATGTTACGGAATGTCCCCACTATCCCTATTTTTTCTAGTGTTTTGAGCATGAAGGGGTGCTGTATTTTACAAATGCTTTCTCTGCATCTATTGAAATAATCATGTGGTTCTTGACTTTAAGTCTGTTGATGTGGTGAACTACATTTATTGATTTCTGGATGTTGAACCAACCTTGCATCCCTGGGATGAAACCCACTTGATCGTGGTGCACTATCTTTTTAATATGCTTTTGTATGCGGTTCGCTAAAATTTTGTTAAGAATTTTTGCATCTATGTTCATTAGAGATATGGGTCTGAAATTTTCTTTCTTTGATGTGTCCTTCTCTGGTTTTGGTATCAGGGTGATATTAGCTTCATAGAATGAGTTTGGAAGGGTTCCCTCCTCCTCTATTTCGTGAAATACTTTGAGGAGTATTGGAGTGAGCTCTTCTTTGAAGGTCTTGTAGAACTCGGCTGTGAATCCATCTGGTCCTGGACTTTTCTTGGTTGGTAGGCTTTTGATGACTTCCTCTATTTCATTGCTTGAAATTGATCTATTTAAGTTGTGTATGTCCTCCAGATTCAGTTTGGGTGGCTCATATGCCTCTAGGAACCTGTTGATGTCTTCCAGGTTTTCTATTTTGTTGGAGTATAAATTTTCAAAGTAGCTTCTTATTATGTTTTGTATTTCAATTGTGTCTGTTGTAATATTTCCATTCCCATCACGAATTTTAGTAATTTGGAGTTTCTCTCTCCTTCCTTTCTTTAGCGTGGCTAAGGGTTTATCAATTTTGTTTATTTTTTCAAAGAACCAACTTTTTGTTTCGTCAATTTTTTGAATTGTTTCTTTTGTTTCAATTTCATTGATTTCAGCTCTGATTTTGATTATTTCCTATCTTCTGCTACTTTTGGTGATGATCTGTTCCTCTTTTTCTAGGGCTTTGAGCTGTAATGTGAGGTCATTGATTTGTTGACTTTTCATTCTTTTATTAAATGCACTCCCTGCTATGAACTTTCCTCTTAGCACTGCTTTCATAGTATCCCAGAGATTTCGATATGTTGTATCTTTGTTCTCGTTGACCTCTAAGAATATTTTCATTTCCCCCCTAATGTCTTCTGTTATCCATGTATCATTCAATAGCATATTATTTAATCTCCAGTTCTTGGAGTAGTTTCTGTTTCTAACTTTATCATTGATATCTAATTTCATTCTATTATGATCTGATAGTATACAAGGTAGTATCTCTATGTTTTTGTATTTGCTAAGAGTAGCTTTGTGGCATAACATATGGTCTATTTTAGAGAAGGACCCATGAGCTGCTGAGAAGAAAGTGTATTCGCTTTTTGATGGATGGAATATTCTATATATGTCTGTTAAATCCAAATTAGTGATTGTGTCATTGAGTCCTATGTTTTCTTTGTTCAATTTTTGCTTGGAGGATCTATCCAATGGTGAGAGAGGAGTGTTAAAGTCTCCGAGTATTATTGTGTTTTGGTCTATTTGATTCCTGAAATTGAGAAGGGTCTGATTGATGTACGTGGATGCACCATTGTTTGGTGCATAAATATTTATGATTTTTATGTCTTGCTGATTTATGCTTCCTTTACGCAGTATGAAATGTCCTTCTTTATCCCTTCTCACTAACTTTGGCTTGAAGTGTGCTTTATCAGATGTTTGAGAGGTGCTTGATCAAGTGGTGACCCAAGATAGCTGCTGTCTCACAACCTCCAGGTTGGGAATGATCAATGCTTCTGGGCAGAGGCAACCAGGAGACACAGCACCGTGGCCCTGGAGCCGCAGCGCCGTGTCCCCGCAGGAAGGGCTGGGCTTAGGTCCGAGGGCTCGGACAGCTGAAGATGGCTTCTCTCCGCCAGGGAAGCTGTAGAATGGCGCCAACGGGCCCAAATTCCCCGCTGGAGCTGCCAAGCAGCTCCGCTCCTGGCTAAATCTCTAGGCACATTATTCTTACAGACAGTGAGGAAAGGTTTTGCATGTTATATTATTTTGCCCATAAGATTTTTTTTTTTTTTTGGAACTAGGGATTGAACCCAGGGGCACTGCACCATTGAGTTACATCCCCAGACTTTTCATTTTTATTTTGAAACAGGGTCTCCCTAACTTGTGGAGGGTGGCCTAAAACCTGCATCCTCCTGCCTAATCATCCTAAGTCACTGGCATTATAATTATGTACCACTGCACCCAGCCACATTTTTTTTTTAAATGTTACTTTCTGTATACAAACATCTGTACCTGTTACCATCAAGGGGTCTTACACTCAACAATGTATTGAAGATCAGGAAAAGGCATAGGAAGTTGAAAGACTTAACACAAGAATGAAAGTAACAAACTCACAGTTTTCCCTGAAGAGAAAGGCCCAAGGGCAGGGAAGTAACTACTTCTTCATCTTTCAGGTTTTTGGGTTTTCTTTCCAAGTTTTAAAAAATGACCCTTTCCATATACCAATATCTGTACCCATTCAAGAATTTTAGGAACCTTGTGCTCCTGATCATAATTCCTAAACACTGGCTGTTTGTTCTCAGTGACAAAACATCAAAACTTTTAAATGAAAGGCATTCCCTCATAGTTGCTCAGGGGCACATGGAGGACCTCATCAATCACTATTCTGTACGGTCCTGGGGTACAAGTGCTTGCATGGCAAATGTTGGAGGGAGTCCCTGAAAACAAGGTCCATCGAACAGATCACATACTCTGGATCCTCTACTTTTGATTCATCACTGCTGGGTTATGAGCTTCTTTAGGCAGCTGCTCTATGATGCTCATCCTCGAAGATACTCTAACTTGTTCCTATTCAGTCTGCTGAGTTCTAGTGGAGGCTGCTTAGGAGGTGGATGAGTCAAAACCCAGAACTTGTTTCTGATGTATCTGTGAGGGCTCCTGCCTCTCCTGTCGGGGCTCCAGCTCCATTGACAGTTGATGTGTGAGGATGTACTCAAAGGTGGGGCCCCAGATGCTGTTCCCCATCTCCCAAATCTGGTGTGGGTCTGTGCACAGATCTGGCAGTTCTCTGGACAGTAGTTCTAACTTGGACCTAGGATCCTGATTTAAAATAAAGTTTCATAAAATGTGAACCTCTGCTTACAGACCTACATAGACTTGCAAGAGCCATTGCAAGAACACTGTTGATTCTGGTTAATTAACTGCTTTTATAAGAATGAGGGTACAGGAAACATTACTGACATGACAAGATTACATGACTCAAAACTGAGTCTTCTAAGATTTTAATTCCAGCCCATCAGTAACCCCTATCCATATTTCCTCTTGAGGGAACACATCTCTCCCAGGCATTACCATGAGCATAAATTTCTAATAAATGTAATCAGTCCCATCCAGTAATCACAATCTTCTCCTCTTCTCCTCTTCACAGAATCTCTTTTCATGCTTACACTGTACCACATAGAACAGGGCTCACTGAAAACAATTTATGTCCTCAGTCCCTGAATTTCATCATCTTTAAGACCAGGATTTATCACCATTTACTCACTTCAAAAGATATGACCCAAAGACCAAGATTTATCACCATTTACTCACTTCAAAAGATATGACCCAGGACCAACAATTCACACACACACACACACACACACACACACACACACAACTGACTTTTCAGTGTTTCTGCTTATCCAGATAGCTATACTGGGGACCCCAGTCTTCCCTAGTCAGTGGACAAATCTGACCCATGACATATAAATTCTGAAATTCCAACTTCAGGACAACCTAACCTAACCTCAAAAGCTCTGCCACCCAGTACCTAGAGTGAGATTAAACAATCAATTTCAAATTAAAATCTATTATAATAGTAAACTTTGTGCATCCAGAAGGAAACCTCTCCACTACTCACCAGAGTCAAGGTCATGGAAAACCCAGGCAGCCAAGTCTCTGTGGAGGCACTGTCCCCAGACCTGGAGCTCAGCACTTCTTCATCTCCACAAGACAGCTCTCTTTTATATGGTGGATAGCCTCATCAAACCTGCAGACTCAACAGCCACATAATCTCATCAGCCATATCATCCAAAGTCCACACCCAGAACAACTCAGGTGCTGTTAAGGTAAATCAAATTAAGGATTGCCTCTCCAACAAGTTTCCCTTGAAGTAAGGTGTAAGATGCAGTGGAGGAAAACTAGCCATGCCCCCTCCTCTGCATGTCTTCCCACCACTTTCAGGATTGCTCCTTGTTGGCTGGTTGTCCACAAACATTCTTTCATTCTGTGGACATCAATGTGACCATTCAATTAGAAACAGTTATGGTGAAAAAATACATTTGAGGAAAAATTTTCAGGGTTATGGAATGTCCATATTTTATAAAAAGCAAAATAGTGACCTCTCAGTGACCTTCAGGCTGGGGTCAGCTGCTGTCCTAAGGAGAGTGATACCTACAAGTTTCAAGACATTGAGGATCTCCAGATTTTCTCTAGCTTCATAATTAATTTTCCTGAATATAAGCCTTTTTTTTCCAGATTCCAACATTTAATAGTTGTATGACTTTTTTTTTAATTGCTTAATTAATTGATTCATTGAGCACAAATGGAGTACAGCTATTGTTTCTCTGGTTGTACACAAAGTAGAATCACACCATCTGTGCATTCATACATGTACACAGGGCAATGATGTCTGTCACACATTCTGTTAATATTCTTACCCCCCCACCTCGACCCCACCCCTCCTTCCCTCTATGCTATCTATCCTTCCTCCATTCTTGCCACCCTTATGCATCATCATTCGTTTATCAGAGAGACCATTCGGCCTTTGGATTTTTGAGATTGTCTGATCTCACTTAGCATAACAGTCTCCAACATCATCCATTTACCTCCAAATGCCATAATTTTATTCTTCTTTATGGCTGAGTAATATTCCATTGTGTATATATACCACAAGAATATAAGCTTTTAAAACAACATTCCTCAAAAGTAATACTTACAATTTTGGAAGTCTTAAAACATTTCTTTTTAAATTTGTTCTTTTTAATTATACACGGCAGTAGATGAATTTTGACATATCATACATACTTGGAGTATACCTTGCCATTCTTGTGGTTGTACATGATGTGGAGTTACACTGGTTGAGGTCAGGCATTTTTTAGATGTCTCCACTTTTTATATGGGATCCAATCTGGGATGCATCAATTAGTTCACTCTCATGTCCCCTTTGGTTTGGTTTATAAGAGCTTTTCTTGTTTTTCATCATTTTCACAATTTTCAGGAATGCTAGTCAGATCTTTTGTAAAATGATCCTCACTTTTGGTTTGTAGATATTTTTCTCATGAATAGACTAGAATCATTGGTTCTGGGAGGAAGAACACAGAAACAAACTTCTCTTGTAATTATAAGTATATGGTATCCACATAGTGTTTGTCAAATTAGGTTCATGGGCAACGTAAGTATTCCTCTGATGGGGATATTGATAAAGAGGGAGACTATACACTTGTATATAGAGAGGGGGCAGAGAGTATACATATTTTGCTTAAATTTCTTCTAAATTTTGTTAATATAAAGCTGGTTTAAAAATTGTTAAGGAAATGGAAGGTAAAGAGAAAGGGTCAAACTTACTGGCTTCACTAAAAATTAGTCCTCCTGAGTGTGGGAAATAATTTACTTTTCTTTCATTCCTTGACGATGAATAAAATAGAATTTATTAGATCACAGAAAGGTGAAAACATCAAACTGATATGTCTATAGCAGACAACCACTCCTGCCTATGATGTGAGAATTCTTCCTGAAAAATAGTATGGAGCATGAATCATACAATCATATAATTTTATTGATTTATAAAACATGTAAGCAACTACAACATATACTATGGGTGGAATACGTGGGCTGACATCCTTTTGTGTGCCACAAATGATGATCTCATTAAAAGAAAATTGAGTCAACATAATTTTACATTTTGTACAGTCTTTGAAACAGCCTTCATATTTAAAAACAGAACAAAGTCACCTTCAATAAGGCACTTTTTTTTGGAGTAGGGATTGAATCAAGGGGTTCTCTAACAATGAGAAACATTCCCAGCCTGTATTTTTTTTTTTTAATTTTGAGGCAGAGTCTTGCTAAGTTGTCCAGGATGGTGTCAAACTTCAAGTCCTCAATTCTCAGCTTCCCAAATTAGTAGAGTTGCTGGTATTAATATGTATGTACTACCATGCCTATTAAATATTTTAAAAAGACTAAAGTACAGTATTGTTTACTTCAACTGAGTAAGGCTGCCTGAATTCCCAGGCATAGACCTGACTTAATCTCTGTTCTCTGTGGGCAGTGTGAAAAAATGCCTGATGGGGAACTTAAAAGAGCCAACAGGGTATCACCACATAAGGAAACTCTTGGCAATATTCACTAAACTCACACTTCCACAAATCAACAAAGGGACACCCAAACTCAGCCCTGAGGCTTCTCTATGTCATAAGGAAAGACTGGGAGGTGGTCAAGGGACTCTGGTGATCATCCTACTTCACACAGGAGAAGAAACACGTCTTCAGATTCAATCACTGTGACATTCCTCATCACCCAGGAATCCTTACAGACACCTAGAGCCCAGCCCCAAGAGTCCTTTACATCTAATTGTCAGTAATATTTTTCAGTGTTGAAACATTGTGTTCCCCATGCAGGAAATTAATTAGATCTCTCAGAATTCAAAGATGAGTCTGGATGAATGTGCCCAATCCTCAGACTTCTCACATCATCAAATACTCTGAGGTTATGATTGGTTACTGAGTTGCTCAGCTGGGTCAGTCATCCTGCACTCCAGCAGGTTTTCCCATGCCTCTAAGACTGCCTCCTTGCTCACTGTGGGTCACTCTCCATTCTACCCCAACAGTTGTCCACACACCCCTCACACTAATTGCTTGCTGAAAAGGGAGCTGAACCGTGGCCATGACAGGCTGCATTTAGGGCAAAAGGTTCCAGGCCTAGATTTCTATTTCCTGGAGCTGACATAGCCAATTCCAGGAAGGCCACTAGAACAATAGCATACCACATAGATCAAGATTAGGACCGACCTTTGGCAAACAACCGATCAGGAGGTGACAAGCCAATGTCCAACATTCCAACCCATATGTGTCAATATGTTAAGACCTGGGTACCCTAAGCCAATGGAAGCATGCCAAACCATGTATGTTAAAAGATCAGCCAATCGTGTACCTTGCTTTGTTCAAATTTTCCACTGTACTGTGGAGCTCATAAAAATCCCACTGAATTGAGACTCAGGGCTCTCAGCCAGTACCTGCTGTGTCAGTGAATACTGAGAATCTAGGCTCGAGCTTGCAATAAAGACCCTCTTGCTTTTGCATCAGAGATGACTCCCTGGTGGTCTTTGGGGATTTGCAATCTGGGCACAACATTGCTCGTTAGGGGTCCCTTTCCCAACATCCAAGTAGATTCACCCAGGTCCCACTCAATGCCTATTTGTTCACCAAGGTCCGTATTTCCTGCACCCCTGCATGTTTCCCCATGCCCCTCAAATGGCATGCTTGCTCACTGTGTCAGTCATCCCTGCACTTAAGAGGTTGTCTGAAAGGCTTTCACACTGCTGCTTGGTCAGCTGCATCAGTTTGCCTGCACTCCAGCAGGTTCCCACAGCTGTAAAAACTGCCTGCTGGCTCAGTCAGTTCAGTCTTCCCTTCACCCTATTAGGGTTCCACAGGTCTGTCAACATGCCTGCTTGCTCACTCTGGATCAGTCTTCTACTCCACCCAGCAGTTTCTCAAACCCCTCACACAGTAGGTTCAGTCTTTTCTGGATGCCAGAAGGTGTTGGGACATCCCACAATGCCTCCTCACTTATCCTCAGGCTTTCATCTCTGACTACCAGCAGGTGTATGCCACCTCTTAACTATGCTTGATCAATTTGATTAGTCCTCCAATTCTACCAGGTTTCCCCATGCCTCTCACACTGCAAGCTTGCACACTGTGGGGCTGTCTTCCCTGCAACCCAGCAGGTTGCTGCTGCACCTTAACACTGCCTGCTAGCTCAGCTGCATCCATCTTAACTGAACACCAACATGGTGTCCACACAGCATTCACATTTACAGCCTGCTTCCTGGGGAGTCAGTGTTCCCTTCCTCCTGCAGGTTTCCACAGACTTCACATACTACCTGCTTGCTCAGTTGTTTCTTGCTTCCTGCACCCCAGGAGGAATCTGCGCCCCCCTCCCACTATGTGGTTGTTCACTGTGATTCAGACTTCCCTTGAGCCCTCCAGTTTCCACATACACTTCACACTGTCAACTTGCTCAAATAGGTCAGACTTATCTGAATTCCAGCAGAAACCTACCTGCCCCTCACATTGCATTATCCTTCAGATGGGTCAATATTCCCTGTACGAAACCAGGTTGCCACATGTTCCACACACTGCCTGTTTGCCCACTGTGGTTCACTCTTCCTTGCACGCCAGCTGATTTCACTAGTCACTAACACTGTCTGTGTGTGCAGCTGGGTCAGTCTTCTTCACTGCAGCATTCTCCCCCAAAACCTAATCTTTCCCACTTGCTCACTTTGGACTGTCTTCCCTACACCCAAAAGATGTTCATGTTACCAGCACACTGCCTGCTTAACCACTGTGGGTCAGTTTTCCTACATCTGAGCATGCATCCCCAGCACTGCCTGCTTGTTGAGCTGCATCTGTCCTCCCTTCACCCCAGGAAGTTGCAACAAACTCCAAAAGCTTCCTGCTGCCCCAGCTGGGTCAGTCTTCCCTCACCCCAGCAGGTATCCACAGGTCCCTCACACTACCTGCTAGCTCAGCAAGGTTACTCTTCTCTTCTCACCAGCAGGGTTACAATGGCAACACACACTGCTTCTTTGATCAACTGTCAGTCTTCCCTTCACCACACCAGATGTCCCCTCACTTCCACAATGCCTGATTTTTCAGCTTGGTCAGTATTCCCTGCTCTCCAGCAGGTGTTCATACACCCCACAAACTACCTGCTTGCTCACTCTGTGTCTGTCTTCCCTTTGTCACAGCACATTTCTGGGAGTCAGTTACACTGCCTGCTTACACACTGTGGGTCAGCTTTGCCTGAACTCCAGCAGCTTCCCACAGACCCTAACACTGCCTGCTTGCTCACTTTGAGCCAGTCTTCAAATCAACCCAGCACATTTCCACAGGCCACCCACTCTGCCCCCTTGCTCAACTGGGTCAGTCACTCCTGTAGCTCCCCATTTAAACCACGCCCATAGATATTTCTCCTTGCTCACTGGGGTCTTTCTTCACTGAACCCCATGCATGCCCCTCACACTGACTGCTCACTGCTGGCCAGTCTTCCTGCACCCCAGCTCATATCCACAGGCCCCTCACACTGGTTTCTTGCTGAGTTGGGTCGTTCTTCCCTGTATCACAGCAGGAATCTGCATGCCCCTCACTTTGCTGGCTTGCTCACTCTGGTTCCATCTTCTCTGCAGCAGGTTGCATTGGGCCCCCAACAATGACTTCTTGCAGCTGTGGATTGGTCTTTCCTGCATCCCATAGGTCTCCACATGACACTCAATGTATCAAATGCTCCTGTTCAGCCTTTCAGGAACCCCAACTCATGTCTGCATGCCCCTCATTTCACCTTTTTGTTCAGCTGAATCAGTCTTCCCTGCAGGCAAGCAGGCTGCTCCAGGCTCCTCACACTGCCTGCCTGCTCTCTCTGGGTTCGTTTTTCCCACATCTCAGCCACTTTCCACATTCTCTAATATTGCTTACATGCTCACCTGGGTTAGTCTTTGCTGCACCACAATAATGTCTGCAAACCCCACACACTCCCAACTTACTCATGCTGGATGAGTGGCCCCTGCAACCCAGTGAATTGCCACAGGCCCTTTAACCTGCCTGTTTTCTCAGATGAATCAGTCCTGCCTGAACTCCAAACCATGTCCACACACCCCTCACACATGCAGCTGGCTCACTGGGGTTCAGATTTCTCTGCACCCTAAAGGATTCCCCAAACCACTCCCACTGCCATCCTGCTAATGGTGGGTTAGTCTTCCCTGTACCCCAGCAGTTTTCCCCAGGCCCCTCACACTGCCTGCTTGCTCACTCTGGGTATGACTTCCTTCCCCTCAGCAGGTTTCTGTGTTCCCACCACACTCCCTGCTAGCTCAGCTCTGTTACTCTTTCCAGCAGGTATCCATACACTGTGTACTTTCCATGCTTGCTCATGGTGGTGCAGTCTTCCCTATATGCCAGCAGATATCCAGTGACAACTCACACTGCCTCCTTGCCCAACTGTGTCAGTCTTCCCTGCACCACTCCTGATGTCCGCAGGCCCCCCAAACAGCCTGCCTGTTCAGCTGGGTCAGTATTCCCTGTTACCCAGCAGGTGACCACATGCTCCACAAACTGCCTGTTTGTTCAATGTGGTCAGCCTTCCCTGCACCCAACAATTTCTGCACCTCCTGCACACTTCTTTCATGTTCAGTCTTTCCCACACACAAGCAGGTTGCCCCAGGATTCTCACTTTGCCTGCTTGCTCACTGTGGGTAACTTCCTTGCACACCAGCTGATATCCACTGGTCACTCACACTGCCCACTTGCTCATCTGGGTCAGTCCTCCCTGAACTCCAGCAGGTTTTCACATGCCCCTAACACTACCTCCTTGTTCATAGTGGGTCAGTTCCTGCTTCACCCCAGTAGGTGTCCCTCACACTAACTGCTTGCTCACTGTGGTCACTTTCTCCACATGCAAGCAGATTCCCACAGGCCCGTCTCAGAGCCTGTGTCTTCACCTGCATCAGTCTTTTCTGCACCCCTGCATATTTCCTCATGCCTCTCAAAACTGCATGCTTGCTCACAGCGTGTCAGTGTTCCCTGCAACCCAGCAGTTGTCTGCATGGTCATCACACTGTGGCTTCTTCAACCACATCACATTTCCCTGTATCCCAGGAGGTTACCACAAGCACCAAAAACTGCCTGCTGGCTCAGCCAGGTCTGTCTTACCGACACCTCAGTAGGATTCCACAGGCCACTCCAAAAACCTGCCTGCTCACTGTGGGGCAGTCTTTTCCCTGTACCCCAGCCAGTTTCCACAGGCCCCACACATTGCCTCCTTACTCAGCTTGGTCCATCTTCCCTGTACCCTAGCAGGAGCCAGCACACATTTCACACTACCTTCATTCTCACTGTGGGTCATTATTCTCTGCAAGCCCAGCAACTTTCCACAGGCCTCTCATGCTGCCTGCTGCTCCCTTTGGCTCAGTCTGCCTTCTTGCCCCCTGTGGGTTAGTCTTTTCTGCATCCCAGAATGTGTCTGCATACCTTTCACAGTGGCAGCTTGCTCACTGTGGTCATCCTTATCTGCACCCCACCAAGTGTCCGCACACCCCTCACACTGCCTTCTTGTTCAGCTGTGTCTGCCACTAAGGAACTCTGAAGGTCTCATTAGGCCTCCCTCTGCCTTGTGCTTACCTGAAGAGATGTCTTCACTCCCATCTTTACAACTGCAAAGCAAGGGCATAGGAGCCCCTGGTCTGGTGTGGTCATGGGACTATGCTTGTCCCATCTTTCAGCTCTAAAGCAGGAGCATAGAAACCTTGGATGATGTGGTTACTGAACCATGCTTGTAACCATCTTGCAGCTCTAAAACAGGGGCACAGGAGCCTCTTTCCTGGTGTGGTTACAAAACCATACTTGTCCCCTCTTACCACTCTAAAACAGGGGCATAATTGTCCCTGACCTGGGGTGGGTGCAGGGTCACACTCATCCTTACCTTGCACTCTCTGCTTCATGTCTCACAGTCCAAGTAGAGGTAATGGTGGAGATGCTGCTGTGGTGTTCTGAAGGACCTGTAGGGCTGTGCCTCTTTCCACACAGAGGGTTTGCATGTGAGAAGTGCAGGCTGACTTCAGTGTGGCAGGTTGACACAGTGTCTTTGTTCTTGCAGGTGAAGCTGATGTGAGAGGCTCATCTCAGCTCAGGAGGGGCAGGGCTCCTGACTGACAAAGGAAATGTTTCTCAGGGAGTCTGTGGGTGAAACATAAGGACAGGTGAGAAAGTGGCTCCATCCTGAAGTGGGTCATCAGAGGAAGGACAGATATGAAGCATCAAGGTGATGCTTAGCAGCAGCTTCCAACTTACACCCCCTGCTCTGTCTGCCCTCACTATAAGAAGGGAGGATCTCTGGTCATCTATCTCTTGCTGCTGGAGTAGCCCTTGGAGGTGTTCCTCCCTGTGGTGTGTGGTCAGCTCTTGGACAGGGAGGACCCCCATCATGAAGTCAGCTTTGCTGATTAGCCCTCATTAGCCAGGCCCTGGAATGTGCCCTTCTCTGTATGTGACCTGGGTTTCTCTTACCTGCCCTGCAACACCCTAGGTACAGTGAAGATCCCTCCAAGAACAAACCCCAGAAACACACCCCACATGTGATACAGAATCTTCATATTTTTTTCTGAGGTCTACTTCTCCTTTGTGTGCATCATCTCTGGGTCCCTTTAGGAAAGATTTGATTGTCAGGAAGTTGTTTCCTCCAACTTGAAGTCAATATCAAGCTGTGTCCCTCTCAGACTCTCTATCCTGCAAAAATCCTGGGTACTTTTACATGGATGATGTGAGGAATTGGAAGGTGACAGAGGAAGTAAGATTCCAGAGGTGGACAGAAGGGTTAAAAAGAGATAGTTGGGTGTGGAGGCTCATGTTCTTATCTCAGCACACTAGAGAGACTGAGGTGGGAGGAGGGCTGGAGCCCACATGCTCATGCCAGCCTTGGTTACATCTGGAGAACACATATAAAAAAAAAAAAAGGAAAGTTAAAATTTTTGTAAAGAAGAGAAGCTACATCTGCCACAAAACTCCTTCCAGCTGAAACAAGATATGCATTGTGGGTCCCTACGCATTCCTAAAAGAAATGAAAGGTAATAGAGTGTGTCTGCTGGGAGCTACACATGATGGGTCATTTGGGACTGAGGGATACAGGGTCTCCCCCTCCACAGAACCATCTTTCAGGAACACAAACTTTAGCTCTCCAAAGTGTCCATGAAGCACTGGGTGAGAGCAGAAAGCATTTGATCCATTTAACAAGAAGGAATCAGAGCTCTTCTCAAAGACTTATTCACATCATCTGGGAGGTGATGTTGATTTGGGCATGTTCACCTAAGAACACTGAGCCATATGGGTCGGTGAGGAGTTATTTAGGGCCATGGCAGGACCTGATGGAAGAAGTTGGGAGGCTTCCAGTTCAAAGGGGCAGAAGCACCTGACTCTGGCAAAGTTCAGGGACCAAAAGTCTAGCCATCAGAATGCAAAATCAGACCTGGCTGAGACAGAATCCCAATGTCACCCACCTGTGTGACGTGGGATCAGTACTGGCTAGCTTTAAGTGTTGCTTATTTGTGGGATTTATACTAGGTCTCTGCTTTCTGGAAGAAGCTCAAGACAGCTGCTGTCACATCCTCTGTGGCTGTGGAGGACTGGTATGAGTGCAAGCGTCTCCTCACCTATGACTGGGGTGGATCCTGGCCTAAAGTGTGGGATGTTTCTTGACAGGCCAGGCAATGGAAAGGTGTTGCCTCAGGGAGTTATAGGCAATGATAGTGAGGTGACTGTGCAAACTCAGCCCAGGTCAATAGAAAGATCTTCAGTTCTGCCAAGTGTCAGTATGAAACAGGAAAGAAGTACTGTTTCCTTATTAGAAAAACAGAAACACCTGGAAGAGCAATTAATGCAGCAGGTTGTTTCATGCGCAGAGTTCAGATGCTGACTCCTTGCTAACTCACAGACCCCAGCTCAGGAGGGCACCCTGACTGATGACTAAGCTCTGACTCTTGAAGAGGGTTTTGTGGCCACTCTGCACTTTTTGAAAAGCTGCTAACTTGAAACACACTAGATTCTCCTCTGAGAAGAAAGACAAGCCACCTGCCCTCTTCAAAAAGAGCTCACAGTACTGAAGCTCTCACTTGCAACTAATGTCCTTCATCTAGTAAATGAACTGAAAGTTATGAGAAAATCCCCTCATGATCAGGGAGCTGTGGGCCCAAGGAACACATTCTTTAAAAGAAAAAGAAACTAACCAACTCTTGATTGTTCCACTAACAATCTTCCTGATCATTTAAAAACCTCCCCATACTCATCCCTTGCTGCCCAAACCAGTGTCACTGGCCTGGTGACACACTCCCCATTATTGTATGGTTTGATGCCTGTCCACACACCAGGTTGGGAGAACTGTGCTCTGGAGTCAGGTGAACACATCTGCAGCCTCATGGAAGCTACAGGATGGAAGACACGCATGGAGAACCGAGGAGATTCCAAATCACTGGAGAGAGCACACAAGGCAATTTGAAATATCGTTGAAAGTTAACTACTCTTCATGAAGAGTGAGAGGAAATGGGCTCATTAACCCTCCCCCAGAAAGAAAACATCAGATCTGCACAGCAGCACTTCACCCCAGGCCCACATGGCCACTCACTTTCCAGGGCCTGCTGTAACATGAAAATACAGTGCCCTCTGTTCAAAACGTACAGGACCTCAGGATTGCAGGACCAAAGCCTGGTGTGAGTACAGCCATTCTGTGCCTGTGTGACAGCACAGGGCGCAAACCTACACCACTGGGACCTGAATCTGGTTGGTCATCAACAGCCTAAGGGACTTCTTTTTTTAAAAAAATTGCTATGAAATTCACATGCCTTAGATACCACCATGTCAAAGTACGAAATTCTGTTGCTTTTAGTATATTCACACAGGTGTACAAATGTCATCACTGAGTCCAGATTGGCTGACCACTCCAAAAAGAATCCTGCAATAAAAACACAAACATAATTTCCTACTCCTGCTGCACCTGTCTTCTCCAAGGTAGATGTGGAGGAGCCCTGGATTGCTCATCAACAATGATCTCAGAAGACTGAGGGCCAAGCCTAACTGCAGAACCTGGATAGAGGAGGACCCAGGAAGTCTCACCTGAGGATGGCAGTATGTGTGAGCTGAGGGAGGGACAAGGTGGCACAATGGCAGATGGAGATGGGTAGAGGGGCCTGAAGATAGGTCTCAGAGCAACTTTTGCTTCATCATGACCTTCATTTCATGGTTTCCCATTTGAGCACAGTGGGACCCAGGGTTCCTTCTCCCATCTGACATTGGCTGGCACCTGCTCTGCCTACAAGGGAAACCTGAGGGCCTGTCAGCATCCAGAGATGGCAGGTGTCTGTACCTGTGCTCTCCACCTCCTGCTGGAAGCCACAGACCTGGCAGATGCTCTGCACCCACTCATGCATGTCCTCCTTCATCTCTGCCACCAGGTAAAAGGTGCGCTTACTGGTCTTGATGAGGAACACGAAGCCACCTGGCAGGCCCTTCTTGTGGAAGGTCACATTTGCATGCACCTGTGCACAGAGGTCCAGGCTGATGATCCCCAAGGGCTTCTTAGACTGGTCATACTTGTCGTATTCCAGGACACCGGGGTCACCGCCTTGCTGCCCACTCCTCAAGAAGAACCAGCATTTCCTCCAGGTCTGAATCCCACCAGAAGGAGAAAGAGGAGGCAAGAAATTCACTTTTTATTTCAAAATTTTTTCTCCTAAATTTCATTTTGAGACAAGTTCTCACTGAGTTACACAGGCTGGCCTGGAGCTTGTGATCCTCATGCCATGGCCTTCTGAGTTCCTGGGATGACAGCTGTGGTCACCAAGCATTTGAAAGATTCTCATGGGTGATGAAGTTCAGACTGGGGAGTGTGGAACCTTCGTGCTGCTCATGGCACAAAACCTCGTCTATCTTGGGAAAAAGAAACAATGAAGCCTTGACCTGATGTGATGGTCCTCACCAGGTATGACATATATTTTTACTCCTCTTGACAACAAAACCTCAGTTTTTATACTACCAGTCTTTTGAATCTCAAGGAGGTTTTCTTCACTGAGATAAAGGCCAGAGGAAAGGGCAAAAATATAAGAACTCAGCTATGAACATTGATGTGGCTGCATCATTGTAGTAATCTGATTTTAAGTCTTT
>JAJEJO010004775.1:87961-120136 GCA_020662805.1 Glaucomys volans
GGGATAGCTGGGTCAAACGGTGGATCCATTCCAAGTTTTCTAAGGAATCTCCACACCACTTTCCAGAGTGGCTGCCCCCAACTTGCAATCCCACCAGCAATGTATGAGTGTACCCCTTTTCCCCACATCCTCGCCAACACCTGTTGTTGCCTGTATTCTTAATAAAAGACATTCTAATTGGGGTAAGATGAAATCTTAAGGTGGTTTTGATTTGATAACGAGGGGTGTTGAACATCTTTTCATATATCTGTTGATTGCTTGTAGATCTTCCTCTGTAAAGTGTCTGTTCATTTCCTTGGCCCATTGATTGATTGGGTTATTAGTGTTCTTGGTGTAAAGATTTTTGAGCACTTTGTAGACTCTGGAGATTAGTGCTCTATCTGAAGCATGTATGGAAAAGACTTTCTTCCACTCTGAAGGCTCTCTCTTCATATTGCTAATTGTTTCCTGTGCTGAGAAAAAGCTTGTTAGTTTGACTCTATCCCAATCATTGATTCCTCCTTTAATTTCTGGCACTTTGGGAGTCATGATAAGGAAATCTGGTCCTAGGTCAACATGATGAAGATTTGGACCTATTTTCTCTTCTATTAGGTGCAGGGTCTCTGGTCTAATTCCTAGGTCCTTGATCATTTTGAGTTGAGTTTTGTACAGGGTGAGAGATATAGGTTTAGTTTCATTTTGCTGCATATGGGTTTCCAGTTTTCCCAACACCATTTGTTGAAGAGGCTGTCTTTTCTCCATTGTATATTTTTGGATCCTTTGTCAAGTATGAGATACCTGTATTTACGTGGGTTTGTCTCCGTGTCCTCTATTCTGCACCATTGATCTACCTGTCTATTTTGGTGCCAATACCATGCTGTTTTGTTTTTAGTGCTCTGTAGTATATTTGAAGGTCTGGTATTGTGATACCACCTGCTTAGCTCTTCTTGCTAAGAATTGTTTGAGCTATTCTGGGTCTCTTATTCCTCTAAATGAATTTCTTGATTGCTTTCTCTATTTCTATGAGGTTCATCATTGGAATTTTAATTGGAATTGCATTGAATTTGTATAGCACTTTTGGTAGTATGGCCATTTTCACCATATTAATTCTACCTATCCAAGAACATGGGAGATCTTTCCACCTTCTCAGACTTTCTTTAATTTCTTTCTTTAGTGTTCTGTAGTTCTCATTGTAGATGTCTTTCACCTCTTTTGTTAGATTGATTCCCAAGTATTTTCTTTTTTTTTTTTTTGAGGTTATTGTGAATGTGGTAGTTTTCCTAATTTCTCTCTCAGAGGATCCATCACTTATGAATAAAAATGCATTCTATTTATGAGCATTAATTTTATATTCTGCTACTTTACTGAATTCTGTTTTATTTGTATTCTGCTACGTTATTATAATAAAGTAATAATTTTGTATTATTTGTATTCTGCTACTTTACTGAATTCATTTATGAGTTCCAGAAGTATTCTGGTGGAATTTTTGGGGTCTTCTAAATAGAGAATCATGTCATCGCAAATAGGGATAGTTTGAGCTCTTCTTTTCCTATTCATATTTCTCTAATTTCTTTGATCTGTCTAATTGCTCTGGCTAGAGTTTCAAGGACAATGTTGAACAGAAGTGGAGAAAGAGGGCATCCCTGCCTTGTTTCAGTTCTCAGGGGGAATGCTTTCAATTTTTCTCCATTTAGAATGATATTAGCTGTGGGCTTAGCATAGATACCCTTTACAATGTTAAGAAATGTTCCCACCATCCCTATTTTTTTCCAGTGTTTTGAGCATGAAGGGGTGCTGTATTTTATCAAATGCTTTCTCTGCATCTATTGAAATAATCATGTGGTTCTTGACTTTAAGTCTGTTCATGTGGTGAATTACATTGATTGATTTCCGGATGTTGAACCAACCTTGCATCCCCGGGATGAAACCCACTTGATCATGGTGCACTATCTTTTTAATATGCTTTTGTATGCGATTTGCTAAAATTTTGTTAAGAACTTTTACATCTATGTTCATTAGGGATTTTGGTCTGAAATTTTCTTTCCTCGATGTGTCCTTTTCTTGTTTTTGTATCAGGGTGATATTAGCTTCATAGAAGGAGTTTGGAAGGGCTCCCTCCTCCTCTATTTCATGAAATACTTTGAGCAGTATTGGAATGAGCTCTTCTTTGAAGGTCTTGCAGAACTCGGCTGTGAATCCATCTGGTCCTGGACTTTTTTTGTTGGTAGGCCTTTGATGACTTCTATTTCATTGCTTGAAATTGATCTATTTAAGTTGTATATGTCCTCCAGATTCAGTTTGGGTGGCTCATATGCCTTTAGGAACCTGTTGATGTCATCCAGGTTTTCTATTTCATTGCAGTATAAATTTTCAAAATAGCTTTTAATTATGTTTTGAATTTCAATTGTGTCTGCTATAATATTTCCATGTCCATCACGAATTTTAGTAATTAGGATTTTCTCTCTCCTTCTCTTCATTAGTGTGGCTAAGGGTTTATCAATTTTGTTTATTTTTTCAAAGAACCAACTTTTTGTTTTTGTCAATTTTTTGAATTGTTTATTTTGTTTCAATTTCATTGATTTCCACTCTGATTTTAATTATTTCCTGTCTTCTACTACTTTTGGTGATGTTCTGCTCCTCTTTTTCTAGGGCTTTGAGCTGTAATGTGAGGTCCATTGATTTGTTGACTTTTCATTCTTTTATTGAATACACTCCATGCAATGAATTTTCCTTTTAGCACTGCTTTCATAGTATCCCAGAGATTCTGATATGTTGTATCTTTGTTCTCATTGACCTCTAAGAATTTTTTTATTTCCCCCTAATGTCTTCTGTTATCCATGCATCATTGAATAGCATATTATTTAATCTCCAGTTATTGGAGTAGTTTCTGTTTTTAACTTTATTGTTGATTTCTAATTTCATTCCATTATGATTTGACAGAATACAAGGTAGTGTCTCTATGTCTTTGTATTTGCTAAGAGTATCTTTGTGGCATAAAATATGGTCTAATTTAGAAAAGGATCCATGAGCTGCTCAGAAGAAAGTGTATTCGCTCATTGATGGATGGAATATTCTGTATATGTCTGTTAAGTCTAAATTAGCAATTGTGTCACTGAGGTCTATGGTTTCTTTGTTCAATTTTTGCTTGGAAGATCTGTCCAATGGTGAGAGAGGAGTGTTAAAGTCCCCCAGTATTATTGTGTTTTTGTCTATTTGGTTCCTGGAATTGGAAAGACTCTGATTGACATACCTGGATGTGCCATTGTTTGGTGCATAAATATTTATGATTGTTATGTCTTGGTGATTTATGCTTCCCCTATGTAGTATGCAATGTCCTTCTTTATCCCTTTTGCCTAATTTTGGCTTGAAGTCTCCTTTTTCTGAAATGAGGATGGAAACTCCTGCTTTTTTACTAAGTCCATGTTCCTGGTTTTGTTTTGTTTTTTTCCCAACCTTTCACCTTTAGTCTGTGGACATGTTTTTCTATGAGATGCATCTCTTGAAGGCAGCATATTGTTGGGTCTTTCTTTTTAATCCACTCTGCCAGTCTATGTCTTTTGATTGATGAGTTTAGGCCATTTACATTTAGGGTTATTATTGAGATATGACTTGTATTCCCGGTCATTTTGACTTATTTTTGGATTTTAATCTTACTTGGTTTTTTCCTTTAATTGGCTGTTCCTTTTGGGTAATTCCTCCCTTTGCTGGCTCACATTGTTGCTTCTCATATCTTCCTCTTGGAATATTTTGCTGAGGATTTTGTGTAGGGCAGGCTTTCTATTTGTGAATTCTTTTAGCTTGTGTTTATCATGGAAGGATTTTATTTCATCTTCAAATCTGAAGGTAAGTTTTGCTGGGTATGAGATTCTTGCTTGGCATCCATTTTCTTTCAATGCTTGTAATATGTTGTTCCAGGCCCTTGGTGCTTTTAGGATCTGGGCTGAGAAATCTGCTGATATTCCTATTGGTTTCCCCCTATATGTAATCTGATGTTTTTCTTTTGTAGACTTTAAACTTCTCTCTTTGCTTTGTATGTTAGGTATTTTCATTATAATATGCCTGGGTGTGGATCTGTTGTGATTTTGTGCCTTTGGTATCCTATAAGTCTCTTGAATTTGATTTTCCATTTCATTCATCAGATTTGGGAAATTTTCTGATATTATTTCATTGAACAGATGAAATAATAGATTCCTCTATTAACAGATACATTCCTCTATAACAGATTCATTCCTTTCGTTTGTGTCTCAGTGCCTTCCTCAATCCCAATAACTCTTAAATTTGGTCTTTTCATGATGTCACATAACTCCTGGAGGTTCTGTTCATGATTTCTTATCTTCTCTGTCTGGTTGAGTTTGTTTTCAAGATTAAATATTTTGTCTTCATTGTCTGAGGTTCTGTCTTCCAAGTGATTTAGCCTGTTGGTTAAGCTTTCTATTGAGTTTTTAATTTGGTTTATTGTAACCTTAATTTCAAGGATTTCTGTTTGTTTTTTTTCCAGAATCTCTATCTCTTTATTGAAATGATCTTTTGCTTCCTGCAGTTGCTCTTTTAGCATTGCCTGCATTTGCTCTCTTGCCTCCTCGTTTGCTTCTTGGATCATTTTAATTGTGTACAACTCCCTTTCTGACAATGCTTCTGCCATGTTGTCACTGGGTACTTTTGGTATAGTATCTGGGTTTGTTTGGGATGTCTTCTTCCCATGTTTTCTCACGTTGCTAGTGTATCTTCCCCTCTAGTAGTGCAAATCCTAGGTATTGCAGTTTCCCCTTAAAGACTTCTAGGGTTCCTGCTTATTTTCAATACCTCCCCTTCAATTGAGAGATCAATATTGGCAGCACCCCACATAAACAATATGTGTCCTTAATCTAAATAGTCCCTATTAAGATATTAACAGTGTTGTCTTAATAAACAGAGATAAGTTCAAATTATTATCTACAGCAGAACCAGTAAGTTTGCAATAAGGACTGCAAATCCTAATGTTGGACAGGAAGAATGTGGAGAGGTATAGGGCAAAACACTAATGAGATAAGAAGTGAGTCTATAGATATACTATGTCATATGAATAGTGGAAGTGGAATTAAAAGAAATAGGTTGTTAGCATTTGGAAAATGAGATTCTCCAAGGAAACGGATATATAAGAGGGAGAGAGAGTGATAAGTATAATAATAAAAGAAAAAGGTAGGACTATAGTGGGTTTATTAGGAATAATCGTAGTATTACAATTAATTTAAAAAACGTTCTGCGATAAAAATATACTGTACAGTTCAAACCTTTTATTTTTCAATGGCCTGATGGTTGAGAGGTGCTTGATCAAGTGGTGATCCAAGAAGGGTGCTATCCCACTACCTCCAGGTTGGGAATGATCAATGCTTCTGGGCAGAGGCAGCCTGGTGTTGATAGACGATCAGATGCAGAACAGGCGCTAGACAGTGGGTCAGGGTGTGGGCCTGGGCACTAGACCAAATTGGGGTGGGGACGCAGAACTGTGCTCAGTGATGGAGACACTGGGCTTGGTACCCAGATAGGCATGAACTCCAAGCTGGGGGCTCAGGCAGTCACAGGTGGTCGCTCTATCCCCGGGACACTGTAAAATGGCACCAAGGGGCCTAAGATCCCCGCTGGGGTTGGGGACTCCAGCTGCCCAGAGGCTGGAGCTCTCTCCAGGAGCCACTGCAAAATCAGCACTATCTTTTGATACATGAAGGAACATCAGTTGTGTCTGAGGACGTCTGTTTGGAGTAGTTCTGAAGTAGAAAGAATCTATAAATGTTCCATGATATAACAAAATTATTCCTGGAAACATCAGAAGTATTTTAATGTAGGTGATCAGTCTAAATCAGAACAGTATTTTTGTGAGTTATAGAAAAATATTTGTAAATACAACAAACACAAACACAAACAAATCATACTTTATCAAATTCTATTAAGTTTTTGCTTGTAAGTGAAAATTTTGGAACTAAGTATGCTCATTTATCAAAGCCTGACGATGTTCTTCCTTATGAGTTTTGAATTATTCCCCAGTGCAGACTACAGATATCATAATAATCTTACAATACAAATGCAGTAATTACTGTTTGGATTAAGGGCAGACTACATAAGGGAGTTTTGGCGCTCATATTCTCCAGAAAAATGACAGATGAGTTCATTAATCAATTTTTACTGGGACCCTACAGCATACTTCCATTTTTGTTTAGGAATCATTTTCATGCTTTCTAAGGTAATTTGATAAACTTCACTTTTTAAAATTAAAAACAGGTTTATTGAAGGATATTCTTTATACTCTCCAACTTCTAATATTTTATATACGTATATGTATATGTCAGGACTCAAAATTTCAGGAAAATTTTCCAGATATTGCCCAGGGAGGAAGTAATCAGGAATCAGGATTTGAACACAGATCTCTTTGACTCAAAGCCGTTTCTTTCTCCCTGAACTGAGTGTCCCAAGTGAAAGAAGCTGACATCTAGAATAAATGTGGAACCCTGCCCCCATTTTAAAGCTAGATTCATGTCACAACTCATCAGTGTTAGAGTCTTGCTAATTCAATTGTTACAATGTTTTGCTGTCATATGAGGATCAGCTTCAAAGAAATGTCTTAGTGGTGTTACATTTAATGCCTTATGCTTAGTAGCATCACACATCTTACAAATGTTAAATTGGCATATCTTGTCTTCCTCCTCTGATAAGAACCTGTGCTAATTTAAGTTTCTAAATATATTTAGGCAAGTGAGGGTGGGTAGGAAAACTGGTAGGGTCGTGAGTTAATGGATTTTACCAACTATTAGTGAGTTATTAATACATGATGGCTAGGGAGGATGGAGTGTGCTGTGTATGTAGGCAGAGACCCAACGTGGCTGCCAGTTCACACAGCTACAGAGCATGCACTTACAGAAGCAGCTAGACTTCCACGTCCAGACCAGCCAAGATCAAAGGACACCACCCAAATAAACCCTTGCCTACAAAGGGATAAACAGGAATGTGGGATGGGCAACGGCACAGAAAGAGAAGTCATGGTGAAGGATATATGACTGCCAATCCCCAGTGGGGGTGCCAGGATTGCCGGTGTGTCCTTCAGCAGATGATGTGGAAATGGGTGACGGAGCTGAAGAACAACCTGAATCCCATGGGGCTGACAGTGGGAGTCGTGGGTGTGAAACCAGGGTGGCATTCAAGGTAGAGCAACCCAGGACCAAACCAGGAATAAAGAAAAGATTTTAGGATCTTCTTGGTCTTTTTTTTTTTTTTTTTTTTTTTTTTTTGTGGAGCTGGGGATGGAACTCAGGGCCTGGCACACACCAGGACACTGCTACACCACTGATCTCCACTCTGAACCAATAACTGATTTTAATACTGGAAACCACAAGGGTAAGAGATATCCTAACAAGCAGCTGGTTTATAAGTTAGGGGTGTGGTAGGACATGGTGTAAATGAAAATCAATATTTGTAAGCACCCTGAAAGCATACTTATTTTGCAAAGTACTCACCTCCCTCCCTTCAAAGTAATGCTTTTTATGGCTATTGTGGCAATTTAGGAAGTTCTATTTGGGGTTTGGGGGGGGGGGGGCTGTGTTCCAAATCCTCAAATGAGTCCACAGATACTGAGAACTCAGCACCTCCAACTACTGAGTGCTCACTAGGCCTCTAGGTCATTATGACCACCGTAGCCAAACCACTACTGAGGGCTCACCGTGTGAATCAAGACCAGGTATCTGATGTGCCTCACACCAGTCCAACAGCACAGTGACCTACGAGAGGGTGCCTTTTTTTTCCACTTTACAGATAATGAGGTTGAAGCACAGACATTCATTTGACATGGTGCAGCTAGAAAGTGGTAGACCTGGCACCAAAAAGCTCGTGTCTGTAACTGAAGTGCCCGCTCTGAGTCATCACATCTGCAACATCACTATAAATCCTGGGACGGGGTGGAAGCCAGGTGTAGGCACATATTCCTCAGTCTCTGTCTGACCCAATACCAACAGAAAGATGGAATATCCTCAACATGGCTAGCTCTAGAATGACAAAGCTCCAATGCAACTTTTTTCTTCTTTTTGATTCCCTTTCTTTTCCATTTTTGAAATTTAGTCTGTGGGAATAAACAGAGTGATGACACTATCTTTTGGATCATATTTTTTTTTTTTTGTACTGGGCATTGAACTCGGGTCACTCTACTACTGAACCACATCCTCAGCCCTTTTTCTGTATTTTATATGGACACAGGGTCTTAGTTGCTTGACTCCTCACCTCTGCTGAGGCTGCCTTTGAACTTGAGAACCTCCTGGCTCAGCCTCCCGAGCCACTGGAGATCACAGATGTGCAACACCACACCCGGCAAGGTTTTTCTTTTCCTTTTCCTTTTTCTTTTCTTTTCTTCCTTTCCTTTCTTCCCTCCCCCTTTCTTTCTTTCCTGTTTCTTTTTTTTTTTTTTACAGTATGTAAGCTTTTCACAAAGTATTCCTTAGAAAAATCACTCCCAAGCTTTTAGATATAACAGGTCCCTGCCTTTTAATTATCATACTCCATTTAGGCTGAATGGATGATGACCTTTCCTATTCTGTTGCTGACACTGAGTTTTCATATCTCCAAAGAGATTCTTCAGTTCCAGTGCTTGAAACTGGAGGTCACAGGCTTCCTTTTGGCAACAGTTACCTTCAAAACCACTGAAGAATTACAAAACTGCCCCTGGTACACAGTTATCAGACTCAGTAAAAATAATCTTTTTAGAAAACTGCCTAGGGTCTTCTCCCAGAAGACAAAGAGGTGTAAATGTAACAAAGAAGCCCATTGCCCTTGTGGTGGTCAGCTCATGTTCTGGGTGACAGGGTGTGGCATTATGACCCCAGTGTGGTACATTTGCAAGGCATTGGCAAAGCATTTGTTTACTAAGTCCTGCTACTAGAAGAAAATGCAGGCAATAAGTAGAACAATGTTTTAAGAAATATCTTTATTTCTAAGGGACTCTACTGATATTATGCCAGCCAAAAAACACCAAATATTCCAAGCCCATTGCCCCTGGAGCTGGCAATGCTTTTCAGAGATTTGTTTCTTTCAACAGCTGCTAGAAACCCAGTGAGATCTGGAGGGGCAGGGGTCTGTCCCTGCACCCCAGAGATGCTAAGCCGAAGAGGTTTTGTCTGCTGTCATCATCTGTCTCTCCTGCTGTTTTCCCGGAAGCTCTTATTGTCTCCCATTCATGCTTCTTGCTCAGTGTGTTCTTATTCAAGATGCCATTATGGACATGATGATGTCTGGGGAAGCAACTAAGGAGGGCTTTTGGTTTGCTTTGTTTTGAGGTGCTGGGAGGGAATCAAGGCCTCATGTGAGTGCCGTACCACTGAGCCACATCCTTCATCCAAGCCTGGACAGTCTGGAAACATTTCTTTTCTTTTTTAATTTGTAGATGGACACAATACATTTACATTTATTTTTATGTGGTGCTGAGGATGAAACACAGTGCCTCACATGTGCTAGATGAGTGCTCCACCATTGAGTCACAGCCCCAACCCCCACCCTGGAAATTCTTCACAGGGTGCTTCATCCAACTCATTTTCTCTCCCATTTCCTTTTTCTTGACTTCCTTTCCCCTTTCAGCTGCCCTCTTGGTTCCTTGAGTTTTCTCTCCTCCAGTGACTTTCACATCTCTGCTACATATGCACCCCTTATGAAGGTGTGTCTTACAATCAATTGTCATAGAGGTTCTTGCATTCCCAGATGTCTCTGGGGGAAACTGCAGTGGACAGCTGTGGCTGCTCACAGTGAATATGCCCTTTGCTCTCATCCCTTCTGCCTTGGAGTCCCTACTTTGACTCTCAGCCTGGACCAATGGGCCCCCATTGCAATGCTGGGCATTAGTCTTGACAGTTTCCCCAGGACTACATTGTCCATCCTCAACCCTAGGGACTTGACCACATTTCCCTCTTCTCTGATCCCTGATTCCAGCCTATATAACTCTGGGCCTGGATCCACTTCAGGTCCACCAGCTGATCTCAGCTGCACTCACAGATGCTGGGCAGTGCTTGTTACCAGGGAGCTACAGGGGTGTTCAAAGTTCCTGGTTTTAACACAGCTTTCTCCCTGTCCTCACATCTCTCCAGTCACCATGGAGTATCCTCCATCTTCTTCTCACCAATAAACTCTGTCGTCTTCTCACAATAAACTTCGAGATCAAAATACTCTGCTTCCATTTCTTCCAGCCCAGACTTTCAAATGCTTCTTATTTGCCTTTGGGAACCATCCCTCAAAATTTTTAAATGTCCTTAAAGATCTTCCTAGTTATTAAGTTGAAACCTTTTTGAGATTCTCATTCTTCTCTTTCCTGTGCTGGTCATGCTGCTGATCAAACCTTGCTGTTGAACCTGTTCCCCTGACTTCTGCTCTAATTCTTTCTTGCTGTGTTAGATCCTTCCTGCTTCTTACATGATGGCTTCACTACAGGCTTTCTCCTGGGTCCTAGTCTGTCTAGTCTCAACCATCTAGGAGCTAAATCATAGAGGAAAATTAAAAATCCCATTCCTTAGGATAACATACCTAAGATCCCTAACAACCTGGCCCCTTCCCCTTGGTCCTATGCTCCAGCAGCCCCCATTACCCAACTGTGCCCAGGGCCTCCTGGTTGGGCCTTTGCATTTTCTGCCTGGTAGACATTCCCCCCACAGGTCCTTGGCCTGTACAACACCTGGTTAACTCTTTGGTGAGTCGCTCTTCCCAACTGGGTTGTGCACCCTCTGAGGCCTTGGTTATCATGGCACAGTGACATCATTCTCTTGCCTGCTTGACGCATCAGAGTGCAGGCTGCTTGACTGCAGGACAGAGGAATTGTTCCCTTTCATCACCTCCCATGGAGGCTCACAGGACTGGTATTTAATGAAGGGGGCGATCACCATCTCTGTGCTAATGAGACAATAGGAACTTCTAGCTCTGTATTTCCCCAATGCACTATCCTTGTGCCAGGTCATCATAATCACTCAGATCAAGGATAAATACATTTATCTAGGAGATAGGAGGTAACTTTTAGGCATTTTTCTTTTTGTTAATCTGGTACTTTAAAAAATTTAGGGGACAATTATTGTTTGGTTAAAATAAAAATGATCTACTTAAAAGTATCTTTTTAAAAAGTCAAATATTTTCATAATTTATTACTTAAACCTCATTTGCTTACAGATAACAAAAATCTAAATCAAACTACATTAAGCAACAGAGGGCATTATCAATAAAGATTCTGGTGTGTCTGTGCATAGAGAAAACAGACACATGGGAGGGATTTTAAATCCAAGACTTAGGACCCTGGTTGCCCCAAGACCTCTGTCTCTTCTTCCTTCTGTCCAGGCATAAAGAGAGGTGGCAAGGACATTTCCCACGTTTTATTGTACCTTCAACCATGCTCAGACAAAACTTCCTTCCTCATTTCCAATCCCAATTCCGAACAGCCAGATGCTGCTTTGACCACTCAACAGGGACTAGAGGGGACATCATTTTACATGGTATCTTAGATCTCAGAGTGGAGGCCTGTCTTCAGAAATCGGGGTGCAGATACTGGGGCATAGAAAACAACAGCAAACAAAATACTGTCTGAGCAAAAGCAAATGCCTCTTCCTCTGTAAAACTTTACTGATCCCCACCCACCAAAGTCAGAACTGTTTCTTCTCTCCTCTGTTCTTTATTCTTATTTTGTAAGTCTCTATGGCTGCACACTTATAAGAGAAAAATAGGATATAAAATTAGCTCTGGATTTAAAAGTCATATCCTGATATTCTGATTCCCACACAATGAGTTTGGACAAGTTACTCACCTTCTGAGTTTATTTTATTTTTTTTAAATCCATAGGCACAGTCACAGTTTGGACCCTAACTGTCCCCCTAAAGGTCTATTGTGATAAAAGATTTGGTCCCCATGTGGTGCTTTCAGGGGGGTGAGATCTCAGAGGTGGGGCCTTGTAAGAGTGTGCATGTCACTGGAGGTGTGCACTGGAAGGGGACAGTGGGACACCTACCACTTCCCCTTCCCCTCTGCTGCCTGGCCATGAGGTGAGCACCACACATGTGGTCTTGCCAGGATGCATGCCCTCCCCCTCACCAGGGGCCCCAGGCAGAGGGTCTGCCTGATCCTGGACTGCAACCTCCTGCACTGAGCCAAAAGGCACCTTTCCCTTTTATAAGCTGATCATCTCAGATACTTGTTGCAATGACAGAAAGCTAAGAGAAGTGGAGGTCAGAGTAGGATCTCTTGTGTTCCTGTGAGGGTGAGACAGTGCTTAGCAGCCCCTTGACCGTGTCTGCAGCCCAGCAGGCACTCAGCAATCACTTGCTTTCTTCCTTCCTTTCATAAGCTCCTAGGGGACAAGACTTCCCACTAAGTTCATTAAATAATTTAAAGGTAGATGGGACTCCCTCAAATGTCTGTTGAATCAAGCTCCTTTGTGTTGTCTTCCCAGCCAGATATCTTTATTTTTTTAAATAATTCTTTAGCATTTGAAAGATCTTTATTTTATTCATTTATGTGGTGCTGAGAATCAAACCCAGTGCTGCACACATGCTAGGCAAGGGCTCTACCACTGAGTCATAACCCCAGCCACCCTAGCCTCATATAATGAGCTGTAGAATCATTTGCTGAGGGGTTCTAATTGCTTTGCATGGATAGATGTGATCTCCATTACATGGGCTTTTTGCCTCCATTTTATACCCAAAGAAACAGGTGCAGAAAGATTGAGAAACTTGCTGGAGGTAAAATTCTATTAAATAGCAGAATGTGGTTGTAGTTCTAGGGCCCTCCTTTTTGTTGTTTTTTGTTTGTTTGTTTTGGTGCCAGGGGATTGAACCCAGTGGTGCTCTGTTGCTGAGATACATCCCCAGTCCTTTTATTATTATTTTTTCTTCTCAGATAGGATCTCACTAAGTTGCCCAGGCTGGCCTTGAACTTTCGATCCTCCTCTCCCAAGATGCTGGGATTATAGGTGTGTGCCACTATGCCTGGCCTGCAGTTATATGTCTAAGATATTTTATGCACATTTTAATCTAAATGATCCTCACCTCAATTTTGTGATAAGGACACGACCATATTATCTGTGCTTAACACATAAGGAAACATGTTTGCAGATGTGCTCAGAAAAGATGGGCATGAGCTTGTTGTAACCCTGGTCTTTAGGACAGGGCTTTCTCTCCTTGTACTGTGGCAATTTGGGAGGCAACAGTAAGTAGAGACTTTTGTTGGGACATAGTGTGGGGATGCTTCATTTTCAGGGGTGGCGGGGTGTATTTTTTAAGTTGGATTTAAAATGGGAAGCAAAGGAATCTTAAAATTTTAGGTCTGATACACCTCTGGGAAAGAAAAAAAATAAGAAGCAGAAAGAGTGGCACCTATCTGGCCAGGAAAGAATGTAAGCATCTCAAATCTGTGTCCCTCATGGACAAAACCATTCTCCCCACCCCCCTTTGGGAGAGTGTTGGAATCGTCCCAAACCAAAGAGAACTGCAAAAGTGGTAATTTTCTCTTGTTGCTGTGAGTTCTCAGCACCACCCCCCCACAACCTGCCCTCCATAAGGACCTCCAGTCACCCTTCGCTTCATCTGAGGTTGGAAACTAGTTCCTTTGTTGGTCAAATGGCACCAACCAGTAGATGTGGCTGCTGGATTTCTGTACATTGAGAGATGTGTGTATTCATATTCTGCTTGTTTTCTCTCAATTTTTTGAATTCTACCTGTCTTTTCTGACTTAAAGAATCTTCGCCCTTTACATGATTCCTCTTCATTAGTAATTTAGTTGATTTGTTTTAACTGGAAGAGAATATTTGAGGAAAAAAAAAACTTTCAAAAGAATAGCAAATCTTACCCTAAAATCTAATATGTAAAGAATGGAAATCACCAATTTTTAACCAAAGTAAGCAATAATGGCAGGTTTATTTAAAATTTCCAGTAGAGAAAACCCATTAGTTTTGGAATAAATGCACTCAATGTATGCAAGCATAAGTGAATATAAAATTGAAGAAAATAAAACCAAACACAGTACAAAACTTTTTAAAAGTTTGAAATGGATTTACACAGGGATGTTCTTTAAATCCTCCAAATATTTAGCACTTACTAGGTTTGACAATTTGTTTGAAAATGAAAGCCTATTTCTTTACTGTAAACTCCATAAAACTGCTTATTAAATTCAAGCACATGACACAACTGGTATTGAAATATACAGGCAGCCAATTTCAGAATAGCAGGAATTACTCATTTGCTCTCACAGTTACATGAATTAACCAGCTGCATTATGCTTTTTGGGGAGAGAATGGAATGAAAAAAGAAAAGTTGAAATCTCTAAAAAAAATTAGTCAAATTCAGACATCAGTTTTTTTCTTTAAGGCAGTAAACAATTTTTACAGTATATTCTAAATTTGCCATTGTCATTTCCCCTTTCCTCCACCCCCTCAAATACTCCTGGATTCACTAGTCTAATCAACTCTTAACTTTTAAATATTCTGTACATATATATTTAGCAAAGAACATATGCCTAACACCATGCTGCCAGCAGCATGGTCAGCATACAATGTAGAAAGGTTACTATGTATGTCATAACGATTTATCTTTACTTAAAAACAGTAACTAAACAGTTTTTAGAATTCTGAAAGCCCATGAAAGAAGATTCAACATGGGCTAGAAACCTAATAAAAAACACACTTCAAAAGACTATTAATGCTTAATCACTCTGCCTAATGATGACCCTAACGTGCCAAACACAGAAGAACCTCTTAGGACCCCTCTTTTCTGATAGACCATCTGTACCTGGCTTGGCCATCTCTTCCTTAACGATACACAAGGTCCTAGAAGTCTGTATTTCAGTGGATTTTACCAGAGAATATTACAATGTAAACTGGACAGGTTCTTGATATCAACAATATGCTACCAACGGCTTCTGAATTTCTGAATTCAACATTTGGTCACAGAGGTCAAGTATTATCAAGGCTCCCTGTCAATCCTCCATCGGGTCTGATTCATCCATCTTTCAAGCACATGCAAGGCTCAGTGGTTTTCAAGAGGCAGATGCCTGGGGCAGTTTAAGACACAGATGAAATAGGACTATGAGGTGAACCCATCTGGGTGAGAACTTGATCCAGCCACCGGAGGGGACCATGCAGATGGATCTCGATCCAGCAGGGGGTGCTAGTGACATCCTGGCGCTGGTATTCGGCTCCCCAGCCCTGGAAAAAACACAGTAGCTTGATTAACTCAGTGTTCAACTTATTAAAGTACGGAGTTCACTTAATCAGGGACTGATGGAAATGAGCAATTGTTCCCACAGAAAGAATGCACACACACATACCATCTGGCAGGCAAACTGAAGTTCATCCATGGATTCCAGATTAAGAATTACTGATCTTGGGGCATGAAAGATTTAAAAGACATTATAAAAGACCTAGAAAAAGAACAACACCACCAAAAGCAGAAGACATGGAAAAATTTAAAAACATTATAAAGTTGTCTTAATAAAGACACTTTTTAAAATTTCATTGTCATTTCCCATTCCATTCTGATAGTAAGGTAAGAGCTTTTTTTTCAGTAGTGGGTACAGGGGACTGCACTCAGGGGCACTCAACCACAGAGCCACATCCCCAGCCCTATTATGTATTTTATTTAGAGACAGGGTCTCACTGAGTTGCTTAGCAACTCACTTTTGCTGAAGCTGGCTTTGAACTCACAGTCCTCCTACCTCAGGCTCCTGAGTCACTGGGATTACAGGCATTCACCACTGCAGGCGATGGCTATTAATAAATTCTCACTTTATTATCAATAAAATAATAAAAAGTCTTCCTCAGACACTGACACCTTTTCTTCCCTGTTCAGCCACTAAAGGTCCACTTATCCACACAAACCTCTTCATCTTTCAATCTCTTTCAAACTAGCATGGGTGCATATAAGTGTCCCCAAAGCTGTGACTGACACCCTAGCCACTCAACATTTAATTATCCATGTATATAAGGAGGCAGCTAGCCAGACTCCTTCAAAATCACTGAATGAGGGTCCTAAAGTTCACAGAACGTAAGGAGAAAAGTAATACTGCTGCTTCAGAGCTCAAAAATGTGTTGGTGTGAGTGGACAACAGAGCTTGAAGTTCTGATAAATCCCTGTTTCCTAAGGTGTACCAGAGAAGGCTGAGTGCTCCTCTGCTACCTACCTACTCCTGCAGTTTCGAGAACAACATCTGAGTCTGAGGACTTTCAGGACACAGTGGTGATATGTGAAGTCTCTCTGCTATATGTACACAGATGCATGAATTTGAACCTGCATCAAAATACTGCTGAAAGCAATGTGTTGGTTTGTCTCTGTCAGACAGCAGGTTCTGAGAGGGCAGAGACAATACCTGGCACAGTCACTGGCACAAAGCAGATGCTCTGTAAAATGTATTCAACTGAAAGGATCTGGATTTTTCAGATATGGCAGAGTGTAAGGTGAAAATAGTTTATGAAATATATGCTTTATGTTACCATCCTAAAGTGGTCAAATTAAAAATGGTGCAAGACTGGCTATGTTGGTTATATTAATGTCCAGAGCATTTCTCCAAGACACTGAGTGGAAGAGGGTGAAGTATCTGGTCACTGTAATAATAAAGAACCACCACACAAAAACAATGCTGTAAAAACAATCTGCATATCTACAGTGTTTTTGTTGCTGATATCTGAGGATCCCAAACAATGTCAGCAAGAGCTTTTAGTAAGATTTGTTTATCCTTAACTCTCTAAATCCAGTTTTCCAGCTATGTCCATCACATGGTGTAATTCCTTTGGTGCTAGTGCACATTGTATGTTGTATTAATTACAGGTGTGAGACCACAAGCATCCTGAAGCCAGAGACTGTTAGGTTGTTTTCATCTGTGTAATCTTTCTCTGGGATAGTGCTAGAATTCTGGCTGAAAGAAATAAATCTGATGCATTTAGAATGTTGAGATGTGCATTATAAATACCTTCTATTAGTGTAAAAGATTTTTTCTTGTGTAAAAGTACGTTATTAAAATTGGAAAAGTTCAAACTGATTGCGTGATTTACATGAAATGAATCAGAAGAGGCAGCTAATTGGGGCATTAGAGTTGCAAATTCTTCCAGAGTGGTCCTTCAATAATAACAGACTCAGAAGGGATTGTAGAATACCAGTCCTGGCGCCATCCACCTGCATTTTACAGATAAGGAACATGAGGCCCAGAGAGAGTCCCTGCACATTAGCCATACAGTTAAATGGTAGCCAGAGGCCAGGTGTGGTGGCACACACCTGTAATCCCAGCGACTTGGGAGGCTGTGGCAGGAGGATAACAGGGTTAGGGTCAGCCTTGGCAACTTAATGATACCCCTTCTCAAAATTAAAAAAAATAAATAAATAAAGACAGTTAATAGGAGAACCTGTATCTGTTCACTTGAATGCTGTTCTTTGCTTCAAAGCAATAAAAAGAAATAAAATTAACACTTTAGGCAAGTTGCTGTCCTTATTTTCAAAATCACCTGAGCCAAAACACCAAGTCAAAAATTAAACACTACATGTTAAAAATGAATGCAAAAGGTCTTAGTAGCCTCATGTGTACAGGGCATATAGGTTAACCTCTGAAAGCAGTAAAAAAACCTCCCCAAACTCTCTTTTAATATTAAAGAGGTACCAGGCTCAGTTTCAAAGAACCACTGAACTGTATTTTGATAAAAGAAACAGTAAGAAAGAATTTGAAAATCTGCTAAGATGACTCAAAAGAGGAAAACATGGTATTTGTGGAAAAACATGTTTTATCTACAGGATGATGAACAACGAAGGTTCCAAATTATCCTCAGTAATAAAGACACTGCAAAACTGGTTTAACAACTATCTAGGCAAGCTTCTGAGGAGTCGACTCTGAGGTGACTGCCTCGCCCAAGTCTGCAATTAGTTTAGTTTCTCAAAATGACATGGGATGAAAATTTATCTTGGAGAATTGAGAGACAAGTCAGTTTCTAGAATAAGCCGCAAAAATGAAATCTCATGTAATCTAATCAGAAATTCATTCTTTTACATTTCAATGGCATTGTAAAATCTTTCATTTCTCAGAAGCAGAAGATGAGGCAGCAGAGCAACCAGTTACTACAAGCATGTCTTTAACCTCCTCCTCAAACTTATGATTTTAAGCAAGAGCCTTAATAGATTCTGAACTATGTGAAAAGTAAAGATATACTAGAACCACTGAAACAACAACAGAAACCTGACCGAGGGGCTGGGGTTGTGGCTCAGTGGTAGAGCACTTGCCCAGGATGTGTGAGGCACTGGGTTCAATTCTCAGCACCACATAAAATAAATAAATAAAATAAAGGTCCATCAACAACTAAAAAAATTTTTTTAAAAACCTGACCAACCAAACATAATTTTCAGTGTGATGAACTTTTATTTTTTACAAAAAGGTCATGCACTTATTATTGAACCAAAAGTAACAAGTGCTACAAGCGTAAAAGTACTAAAATAATCATAAAAGTAATAAAAAGAAAAGGTGGATATGTTTATTCAATTGCTCTTATACGACAACCACATATTTAAATTATATGATTAAATACATAATATATTCTAATGGTATTACAGTAGCTAAACTAGTACTATCTCCATAAGGAAGAGGCTACTGAAAGCTACTGCTGTTGACTTTGAACACAAGGGGTCCTATGTCCCAATATTTTCTTAGAAATTCACATTCTGGTTAAGGTTTAAAAATCCCTATTTCCATAAGTCTACTATCACTGACATGTGTCAAGAGGGAGGACAAAGACAGTATGATGTACTCCAACAAGGCACAAGCTAATCAACCCATTAACCCACCCAGGCAATCGGAGCTCACTCACCTTCACGAAGCTCATGCGTATAAGACACACTTTAGTGAGTTCATAGACAGTCTTGAAACCATGGTTCACAGACTGTGCCAATAACTGAGCAAATTCTTGGTTGTTAAAAATTTTCAAGCTACACCCGCTAGGGATCTTGCAGACAGTCGTGGGGTGAAATCCATGATGGTAGTTGCAGTTCCGACTTTGCACGAAGATACTGCTGTCACTGAGGCACTCGGCATACACTTCCCCTCCAACATAGTAAAGATGCACGCCTACGAGAAGACAGAGCATTTAGTCACTGCCATCTTTTTACAGCTGAAAGGCACCTGTGCAACCTGAACATAAAAATATGCACTTATATGGATTTCAACTTTGGCAGCATAGGCAGCATTCTCTAAGTCCTGCACAACTGGTAAAATCTTAGTTAATGTGATATTCACATGTCAACAAGTACACCGAGGAGGCTTCTAGGAAGTAACAGAACAAGCATAAAAATATAACACAGTATAAAAATTCCACTTTGGTTTTTTTTTGGAGGTACTGGGGATTGAACTCAAGTATGTTTTATCACTGAGCCACATCCTCAGCCCACACCCCCCTCTTTTTGTAAGTTTTGAGACAGGGTCTCAGTAAGTGGTGTAGGGTCTTGCTAATTTGCTGAAGCTGGCCTTGAACTTGCAGTCTTCATGCTCCAGGCTCCCAAGTCACTGGGGTGACAGGCATGTGCCACTGTACACAGTTCATTTTGATAAGTAATTAATGACCTACTTGGCCATGGCTAAACATGTATTCTCACTCTAAAAATATTGTACAATAACACGGGCTTTGTTGTGGTGTCTTCTATGTATTCAACATAGGTCTCTTGCATTTATTTTGCAGCAGAGTACAGAGAAGGGAGACCAAGAAAAGTAGAACTAGAAAACTAGAGGTAGAAGCAGCACTGCTGAGAACTGAGATAGAAGGTATAGTAAAAATTGTCGAGACTAAAAAACGTCATGCTGTGTGAAACGGTCGCTCACCAAACTACCACCTGCTGCAAACTTCTTCCTGTGAGACCCAGAGTACTAGAAGTGTAGGAAATCGACACAACTCCATCTTTGAAAGAAGGAAGAGGGGGGAAGGGCCCCCTCACAAAGTCCCATGCCATTAAGGGAGATCACATGTGCCGCCCAGCAGTCACAGCCTGTGTGTATCTAAAGGAGTCATCTTCCAGGTAGACGCACAGCTCAGCCGCTGCACTGGGATTGTCCCATCTGAAATACTAAGTGCTGTGTTTACATGTACACTCAAGGTACGAGGCTCCCGGAACAAACAGCTGCTGAGGCAGAAACCTACCTTTCACCTGATACAGTAAAAACTTCAGAGAAAGACATTCATCCCTGATAAGAACAACAATAACTTTCATCTTATAAAACTTAGTAAGTAAACAAAAAATGTAAATAAGCATAAAATGTCACTCCATTAGTGACACAGAGGAAATAATTTTTAATGGGCTAAAACATGATATTTGGTTTTGGGTACTGTTAAGCTTTCTTTGCAAACATTTATGCATGATCATGGTTCTAACCATTTATTTCATAGTTCTCCCACGAGCAGACCCTTGTGTTGATGCTGATTTCCTGCTGCTATAACAATGCCATAAATGTCTCTGGACAATTTTAACAATATCCTTATTAGAGATTCCTGGAAGTTAAAGCACTGAATTGAAGGCTTTGACTCACTTTGCCAAACGACTTTCCAGAACACTTGGATCATATTGCACCCTCCCTCATAGCAGTGTGTAAGTGCCTTCCTCATTTGACCCAGCAGAACTGAATCTGAGCTTAAAAAGCAAGAGCTTTCTAATATACTGCCGGAACAAGGTTAACTGCCTTAGGAGGCTGGACATGCTGCTCTCTGAGTCCATCCGTCCTCTGCGTCTCTCCCCTGAACTCACTGCTTGTTTTCTTACCTATTTTCCTACCGTGGGTCTAAAGCTTTCTTATTTTTTAATGAGCTGTGCATACAGAGGTAGAATATTAATAATTTATATCTTATTTCCCTGTTAATCTTCTTGTCTTTTATTTTGGTTCATGATATATTTTTTACCCTAAGAAAGCTTGAAATCCTTTTCAAATCTATTATGTTGCTTTTTATGCTTAAAAAAATTTTTACCTCTTTGATCAAGTACATTTTCTTCTAGCTTTTTAATTGTTTGCCTTTAAAAAGACTCAATGATGCATATGCATGTGTGGTATGCAGTCAGGATCCTCACTCCCCAACAACTGGCTGTGTTTCTGAGGACTGGCAGAAGATCCCCTGATCTGCTATGCTTCTCCACAGTCTTACATTTCATGCAACCTGAGTTTATTCTCCTGTTTTGTTTATGATTTACTTGTTTTGTAACATTTTTTTTTTAGTCCCGATGTCAACAATTTCTTTATTTCTCATTAAATGTTTTACCTACTCTTTTTTTTTATTCCTCCAGGTATTACTCAGAATACATTACTCAAATTTCAGAAAACATCACACTGCAGTTTAATTTGCTTTAACCTACAAATTAAAGTAGGAAGAGCAAATACCCTAAAATGCTTTCACAATATTAAGCCTTCCCTTTTAGGAAGGAACATAGACTGCCTGTTTATTCAAATTTTCTTTCTCTCTTGGGTAAAGTTTTACTGTCTTTGTATAATATTCAGTACAGTTCACATTATTTACAGGAAATTCATTTTTTTTCTGTTGCTAATAGGACTGAGACTTTTCCCTCCCTTACACTTTTTAACTATATATTGCCAGATTAAGGAAATCTAACAATTTTTAAAAATAGGTTCTCCAGGGGCTTCTAGGTAAATAGGTTCCTGTGAACAGACACAGTGCTCACCCATGATATAGGCACAGTTGAGAGAGAAGACTAGTGTGCTTCTGAAGGGATTGTGAATCAACACAGGCTTTCTGGAAATCATTTGACAAAACATATCAAGAGGTTGTGGCCTACCAATTTCACTTCAAGAATGTATCTCATTTCAATTCCCAGCACCGCCAAAAAAAAAAAAAAGTATCTCATGAATGTTATCTCAATTAATCGTATCATCTGCAAATCATGATAATCTTGGCTTACTTGCAGCATCTGAAATTCTGAGCACATTACTCAGGGCTTCTGGAATACCTTTAAGTAATGGCATTCCCAGAATCCTTATTTTCTTCCTAATTTTCTAAGAGGAAATTGTACAATGGCTTTTACTACTTTGGGGGAATAGTCATCTTAGAATTTAATGAAAAGTAAGTCCTTCCATCCCAAATGTAGAACGTGTTCATAAATAATCACAAGGTTTACAGACCATACCAAGTTATCTATGTTATGTTATAAACCTAACTTCTAGCATTTCATTCTTAAACATGTTCAGGGTTTTCCCCCCCTTTTAATAATTTTATGGAAATATTTATCAGTTCCTATTTCAGGATTGCTGGGTTCCCCTGACTGTAGCATGATAAAGCTTTTTCTCAAATGTCTTTTAAATATCCATTAAATAATCTTTCTATTTGGTCCACTGTTTTATATTTCACAGATCATTCTTTTTAAACATTTATCTCTGAAAACAATTTATAGGAAAGTCTGAAAAATATCAAAGAAAAAGATAAAGCAACCCCAATGTATATCCCATTGTGACAGTCTGCTTCCTTTCCTTATCTTCTGCACCTCCCTCCCCACCGCACACTGACACAGGATTGCTTCAGATATAGGCAGATGGAGAGATGGCAGGTACCCTCACATGTACATATTGTCTGAATGATTACATCATGGTCCTTTACCCTTAAGTACTTAAGGTATGTACTTCTCAAGGAAGACAGCTTTGCACAATTGTTAGCAATGCCAATAAATTTGACACTGATATGACACTTTAACCTACCCTTCTTACCTTCTTATTCCAGTTTTGTCAGGATTCCAGTGTTCTCAATATTGTCATTCATAAATTCCCCCTGTCCAGTACAGGATCATATATATATGTATGTCATGTCATTTAAGTTTTTTTAATCTGGAACATTTCTACAATTTTCTTGTTTTGTTTCCCACAAATATTTTGGTAGAATAAAATCACTCCTTATTCTTTGAAATACAGAGTGCTTGTCATTTTGGGTTTCCCTGATGTTCTTACAGAATAGGGATCAGGTTTGCATCATCAGCTGGCCTGCCTTATGCGATGGCCTTGTCAGGGAAGCACATCTGGAGGCATGTAGTGTTTGCTGTCTTTACTGCTAATGACAATTATGGTCACCCAGCCAAGATGGGATGAATCATGTGAATACAAATCACACAGACTTTTCACTGTATAATTCCTTCTAGTGTCCTCTGTGACTAGGAGGAAGTTCGTGGGGAGACATTTGGAAGACCATGCAAATATCCAAATTCTCATCAAAATCCCCCTTTTTGCCTTCATTGAGGATCCTTGTTTCATCCTCACCAGGATGCTCACAAACTGCTGTTTCTCTAACCCTAGTTCTCCCTCTATACCAAGCAGCCTTCCCAATTCACGAGTTCATCTATTTATTACTGGCAAGGACATATGTCAGTATTGTTTTTGAGTGGTTTAAAATTCACTTGTGTACCTAATAGATTGAAAATTTTTTCAAAACTGCCTATAGTGAATATGTACAGACTTTCCTTTCTTGTCAGTTTTCTTGAACAACCCAGTATAATACCTACTTACACAGCATTACACTGCATTTGATTGAAAGTATACAGGAGGACTGTGTAGGTTATAAACAAACCCTACACCAACCTATACAAGAGAACTGAGTGCCATGGGTTTTATTACCCTCGAGGATCCTGAACAAGATAGAGCAAGGGACAACTGCATTACGTGTTCATACTGAGAGGTATTCAGTAGAAGCCCCTTCAAGTTGGCTCCAGTGACACTCCCCATAAGCATTCTTTAGTTTCTGCCATAATGAGATACTTCAGGATCATCACATCTGGCTGGGAGCTGGCCATTTCTCCAAGGAGCCCCAGTGTTTTGGGAAACACCATTGGAGGCTACAGTCAGGGCCAGAGATGCACTTGTTGCTTCCTGATGTCTCTGTTTCTTGGCCCTTCTGGTCATATACATCAGAAACCACAAGCACATAGACACATATCCATAGATTTCCATGCACATGAGAACATAAACACATGCATACATGTCCACATGTCTTATTAAGGTTATGATACACACTGATTTCTCCTCCTAGGTACAGGTCACCTCTTGCCCTCCTTCATGTTTCTGTGTGTGTTCCTCATTCCACAGTGAAAACCAGGCCCCCGATAGCCACCCACTCAGTCATTCACTGATTTTTATCACACATATAAAAGATACAGAACTTTATATCAACACTAAATAATTGGATGTATTAAAGAGACATTTTATTCCACAGCAAAAACAGATAGAACAGCACCCTGAAATAGCAAGTCATGATTCTGGCTCATTCACATCAACAGAATGGCAGTCAGAAGACCACACAGTCTTCAAATGGAAGAACTCCCAGATGATACAAATTTTAAGAATATTTTCAAATTGCAGCAACTGAACATGACCTGGTGTTTGCTACAGGAACAAATGACCATGTCTGCTCTGGGAGAACAGTGACAGGAAAGATAAACATCTGAAGGGTTCAAGCCAAGACTCACCTTTTCCAATGTGCCGCCTGGTTCTTTCAATGGTGGAATTCCGTTTAACACTGGAGAGTCGCCCAAGGCAGAATCGTTTCTCACTGTGGGAAGGATCCATGAAACCGTCCACCAACACACTTGTGGAAGAGGCGTAGAACACTTCACCCACACGATTATTGAGCTCGTAGTAGACGATGGAGCACCAGTGTTTTGGTTCCTCATAAGCAACAGCCTGAACATCTGTAACAAAGCAAAGGTTCCATCAACTGAATCTGTGCCTTGGGCTCCCAGAAACTGACCCTGCATCAGAAAACTGGCTCAGTATCATGGAAGAGCAACTGTGGTCATACAATGGGCAGGTTTTCTCTAACATCTAAAGCAGGTACTTCTTACTAAATGTGACGTTCTCCTTTAAAAGGAAAATAAAGTTCCTCCAATTACTATCAGAAAGAAAGCCTAGCAACGGCATTTGCTGAATACCAACAATATGCTACTTGCTCTTTAACATGGAGTGACAGAAACTGCCCTACCACATACCCTGGTTCCCCATCAAAAGAAGTGCAACCAAGAGGCCAGTGAAAAAACAAGAGGGAAGGAGCAGCAGAGGCCTGGAGACGTGCCAAAAGGGCTGCATGCAAAGGGCTCCTTCTGCAAAGTCTTCTGTACCTATGCTTTTTCAAAGCAATGAAAATCAGTTGTTAGTTATTGATAAGAAGTGACTTTATTTCATATTAAGTTGTCGATTATGATCACAGCTCAGGTATTGCTCCAGTTCTCAAATTCAGGAAGAAATCCTGCCAGCTGGCCATTCTTACACATTGAATCACACCTCTCGCATCCAGATTTCATGTTAATTTCCTTATGTTTGCCTTAAGTCCTGCAGAGCAGGTGGGTGTTCTCTCTCCATTCCAAGAATGGGCCAACAATGGAAATCACCCAACTTTACTGGCAGCATGCAGCTTGAGAAGTTGAATCTCCTAAGACTAAGAAGTCTAAGCACTTGCAACTGAAAGGTCTTAAAGATAGGTTCCTTCTATAGTAAAACCTCTTGTGCAACTGCTTCAGACATTCCAGGAATACAAAACCATAGTACTTCCAGCATACAAATAAATAATGATCTGATGTTTATGAAGTCCTGGGTGTGCAATCATAAAAAAATGAAAGAAAATCCACATCAGAGGCACGGGCTATGACTGTTAAGGGAAAGAATCTCTGTGTTCTCACCATCAACCTCCACATATATTAAAATGCACTTATTTTTGACTTTGGTAATGGAAACATGGAAAATGATCATTAAAACCCCACATGTTAGTTGCTTTATATGCTTACACAGGTCAGCTTAAAATAGATGCTATTCTCCCTGTTTGCTCAGCAACTCTGCCATGACAATTTGCTGAATTTCATGGAGCAAAACTTTAATAAATTACAAGTGCCCAATCTTAAAGATGGCTCCAATGTCCAGTTCTCTTGTCAGTTCCCAAGACTATTCAAAATACTATTCATCTAGACAAGAGTCTGATGAATTCCTTTTTCTATAAAAATACCAGAATATTTTGTGAGCCACACAATCTTTATTACAACTATTCCACTTGGCCTTGTAGTGCAAAAACAGTCACAGATAACAGGTAACGAATGGCACAGCTGTGCTCCAATAAAGCTTTATTCACAAAGACAGAATCAGGTTCAGTGGGATGTGGTGGCAGTCTGCTGACTCCTGCTCCTAGAAACCCACCAAAGAGGCCAAAAGGAAAAAGACCAACATCCCTTCCTTGAGAAAATATTAGCTGACTGTAGATTTATTTCAATGAGGAAAATTTTTAAAGTCATGTAAAAGGAACATTCTTAAATCTGTGTCTACTTCCTGAAATTAGCCACAATGGGCACAGGGATCAGGGGTCCTATTAGTGTGCACTATTGTGCTCATTCTCTCCTTCTGTCCTATTCTCCAAATTCCAAAACCGTGTGAGATAGGGTATACTTTTCAAATCAGAGTGTTTATTTGTTGACTTGTACATTTGATAGGATGTCCTAGAGAGGATCAGGTATTGTAAAACACAGAATCAGTAAAATAAAGAAAATGATTAAAAATTTTACTGCTTAAAAATTGCACATCCCAATTTATTATATTACACATCTAAGGTTTACAGAAAAATTGAAAAGAAGGTCCAGAGATTTTTCTGTATTTTCCTGACCCTATGCATTGCTTCCCACACTATCCATAGCCTCCACTGAGGGGTATATTTGTTATAATCTATGAATCTACACTGATATATAATTATCACCCAAACTACAGAGTTAACATTTATGTGTGGTACTGGAGATGGAACCCAGAGACTTGAGGGATCTAGACAAGCACTCTTCCATTTAGCTACACCTCTAGCTCTTACAGCTCGCCCTTGGTGTTTTTTGTTGTATGGGTCTGGACAAAGGTACAGCAACACACAGCTGTCGTCATAGTATTATACAGATATCATCAAACTTTAAGTACTTAAAAATGCATGCAACTCTGACAAAGTCTGAGGTACCTCCTACTTTAATTTAAAAGGTGCTAATGAAATAAGCAATCAAGTTGTATTTTAACTTCAATTTGCACAAATGTTATACAGATTGAACACTCTGTATGTGTGAGTGTGTGGGTGTGCCAGTGATGCCCTCCCGGAGAGGCCCCTGGAGAAGGGTTCTTTATAACCACCAGCGTGGCTGTGGCTTCCCACAGATGCTCACGGTCCTCCCACACTTATGTACCTGTGCTCTGCTCCCTTAAGTCTACTCTGCTGGCCACTGTCAACCTGGAAGAAGGATGGCACTATCCCCTCAGTAACTACCAAATGGAGCTGGAAGTCGAGACCCACCCTTCACCAAGGAAGGAAAGAAATGTTCAGTTTTGCTCAGGTCTTCAGGGTGAGAAGAGGAAAACTATGTGCCTCAATTTCTTTTGGAATAAAGTTAAAAATAAATTCAGCAAGAAAGAAGCAAATACTACTAGTTTTGGTTTCAGTGAGACATAAATCAGGTCTAGAAAACAGATGGGGTTTATGAATTTAGATTCTAACCACAAAAGAAACTTTGCAGAATGCCAGTTAGGTGAACTCTGTTTTGAACATCCCCTGTGCAGCTCCACTTTGGTGGTGCTGGGCCCACTGTGGCTCAGCTCCCCTCTGTCCACATGAAAGCATCCTCTCACCACCAGTTCTAGAGGATGAAGTACTGGGATCTGAAGAGAGGACTGCATAGCCACATCCAGGCCTCCATGAGTTAAAACATCAGTGTTCACTCTTTAAATAAGGGACATATTTTATCTCCATGGAATGCTTCCCACCAAGCTTCTCTCCCTGTGCTCTACCTTTCTCCAGCAGCTCTTTTTAAAGATTAATAAAATCTGTGAAAGAAAGTAATGTTATCAACTTTGGACTCTACAAGGGGGTAAGCAGCAACTCATTTTACCTCCTCTGCTGATTTTTGAGGGCAGTGAAGCTGCCATTATATTTGTGTCCATTGGCTGAGAGCCATCCTGGGCCACTGGGTCCTCGGGAGGCAGGTACGCAGGAGGGGGAGTATCAGCTACAAAATTGCAAAGAAATTACATGCTTAAAACACATATTCTCTTCTGTGCCAAGACTGAGGTCAAATTGCCATTTAACCTTCACATCAAAAGACAAGATACCACAGACACTTGTCTTGATGTAGGATCTCTGAAGATTATTACCATCTGAAAACCTTCTCCATTTGTAATGGCAATTCAGTGGGAGGAGCAGTACCCACACCATGCCCAATCCAGGAGTCATCGGCCCATCTGGGACCACACAATTTTACCTATTTATTAAATATTGCATGCAATTTCTTGTTAACATTTGGAAATTTCACCCAACTTTTTACCAATAATTATACTGAAGGCTTTTACAATTTTTTTTTTTTTAGTTATAGATGGACATTGTGGGGAGCCATCCTTATTTAGACTAGGTTGAGCCATGTGATGCAGAGGCCTGGCTTCTAGGAACTGCCGGGAAGTATGTGGTGCTGTGTTGGAGTGGTTCCTGGTCTCCTTCTGGAATTTTCCCCTTAAGAGGATGGCTCCCCTAACTCCACCCTATCCTGTCCATCACAGAAGCAGCTCCTACCAGTCCTTGCCCCTTTTAACCTGTCTCTCTATAAATAAAAGAGAGTTGGGCTACTGGCTGTTGAACGTTACTGTAAAGAGGCCACAGCTGGTATGGCCAGACCCATCATGCCCCCTCTCATTTAAAGAGTATTGGCTCTTGTATGTTTATTGAGTAGACAAGTTTTTTGGGTAATTGAGTGATAAACAGCCAACATCCTCCTCCAGCAGTTAACCCTGTTTTACTGCACACAGGATACGGCAGAGAGGACCCCAACAGGACATGATACCTTTATTTTATTTATGTGGTTTTATGTGGTGCCTCACATGTGCTAGGCAAGCACTCTACCACTGAGCCACAACCCGGGCCCCCAGAAGTCTTAATAATTAAAAGTCTTATGGAAAATGTTTCCATCATTAATATATGTTGCAGCCATTTTCGGGAACATTAGTGACTTCAGTGTCCTTAAGTCTCACAACATGGCATTACTACTGACCACTTTTTCTAAACTTCTGCAGAAAAACATCCAGGTAAGCAGAGTCACTAGCCGGTATGGATCACAACATTTTAGAAAACAATCAGAACAGCACTTCAGCCCACTCCCACACTGTCTGCCTGAAGAGGACCTCCACATTTCAGTTTCACTACTGGATGGAAAACATCTGAAGGCTACATGAGAATGATTAAAGAAGGGAGGTCTCAGTATCTCTTGCTTTAAGCCTGTGGGCTTTTAGGAATTTACCAGCCAAGCTTCATTATAGTCTATGGATTTAAAACTGTTAATTTTCCATCACTTTGAGCAACATGTTAAGATTACCTTCTCCCTACAATTTAAATAAACACTAGTTTTAAAATCACTAATAAAATAACTGGAAATAAATCAGTTTATCACAGTTTTAATTCTAAGATCTTCCGCTTCAGAATCTATATATGTACTCTACTGAAGAGCTCACCACCAGCTGGCAAACCAGGGCAAACAATGTGATTTCTGAAACAACAAACACTCATAAAAGTCTGGTGTTTCCTTACTGAAAAATAAAGGGCACCATGGTTTCCCATGAACAACCATTGTGGTCCTAAGCCAAGTTCCTCAGTGGCTCTGGGGAGCCCACCACCTAGCAACCATGACAGAGCCTTGGGAACAAACTTTGACCTGAGGGAATCACACATGTTTTGAGAAGTGCCTGCAGCTGTCCAAGAGGAATAACCAGCACCTCTCCTTTAGGGGTCCTCGGGGATGCTAACTGATGCGCCAGCTCCATCAGCCCAATGTTTCCACCACCCAGCTGCTGAAAAGCAGTGACTCAGCGTCCTGAGACAGGACTATAGGGGAGGCATCTGGATTCCTTTCCCCGTTTCTCCTTCTCTTTTACATTTAGCATCTTCTCTGCAGCTCCATGGCTGACTGTTTACCTCAAGCCAGGAGTCAAGGCAGCCTCCTCTGAGCCTCAATCCTGTGGACTTCTGCTATCAAGTTGGGGGTAATTTCATTGGCCACCTACAGCATCAGCATGGCTAAGAGGGATCAGCTCATTATAGCTGGTGGTCTAGGACTCATCTTTTCCTTTTTCTGTATTTCCTCTACTTGGCCTGTGTCTTAATCCCTGAGAGTGAAGGACTAAGTATATACTCAGGCAATAATCTTCAGGTTTTTCTTTCAGGCTCGCCCTTGTTGCCACTGCTCTAAAGTGCTCTGAAACATATCTCCTTACCACCAACCTGCCCATCAAATTCAACAGATTTGCAAGGGAGTGATGTGGACGGGATGTGGACAGGGATGTGGGCAGGGAATCATCAGATATTGTAAGTTTGATCTTTAAACTAACATACCACCTTCATCCCAACAGTTTTGGATTGAAAAATCACAATGCAAAATAAACAGGCTTAAAAATAGGGGAGTAACAGGGACTAGGGTTATGGCTCAGTGGTAGAGTGCTCATCTAGCAGCACCACATACAAATGAAATGAAGGTATTATGTCCACCTACAACTAAAATATACAAAATGTTAAAAAATAGGGGAGTAACAAATGCATAAACATGGAAGCAATATAAAATATGAAACGCTTCTGCTTCAGTACTGGGGATTGAAAATAGGGACACTTTACCATGGAGCTACATCCCCAAACCTTCCTATTTTGCTAAGCTGCAGAGACTGGCTCTGAAATTGTGATTCTCTTGTCTAAGCATCCCAAGGAGCTGAATTGCTGGATGTATGCCAACCACTGGGCTGCTTTTCAATTTTTCAAAGTCCAAGACTGATGTTGAATTTAAATTTACTTAAAAATATTTTAAGTGGGCTCCAAAACAAGTTTGCCCACTTTCCCTTTCCAAAATGTTAATGGACTTCAAGTCTGTCTTGGATTCTTCTTGAGGTCTACTGGCAAGAAATTTGGTTTTATTTTATCCTGAGATTCCTGTTTATTAATTTATAATTTGAAAAATACCATGTCTTAATTAATCATTTATTTTGATAAACATTACCCCATCACTTACTCTCTAAGAGGAAAACAACTGTTTTTTGCCTGTACTAAATGAAACAAGCAGATGGTTCCCAGCACTTCTACTGTATTAAGAATATGTTTCTTGGGATTACATCACCACTTAAACGAATTTAATGAGATGGGTATGTGTGATCCCTTAGAAAATATCTTTTCTGAGGTTGCACTGGCAACAGGGGTTCTTCCACGTCTGAAAAGTTGTTAATTGAGGCTGTTTTTCATAAGAGCAATGTATTTAATGCATTATTTCTATTTTTTAATCAAAAACAATGACTATGATTATGCCACTTGCAGAAAGATGCAGCCGTTTCCAAACTTTTTAAAAACAAGTGAAAACAGATTATTTCAGCATCTGTGCCTGACAAATCACACAAGCCATTTGCTTCCTTGGTGGGAGCCTCCTTCCTCTGCAAGTGGCACCGAGAAATACCCAAGCTTGGGTCCAGATGCCACATGAGGCCTCTTCCCTGCCCAGTGGCCCATCTCCCTGGGGCCACTCCATCCTACCTGGCATCTGGAAAGGGCCGCCTGGATCTGAGCTGGGGGGAGAGTGACAAGTGTTGCTGCTGCTTCCAGGAGAGTCTGGGTAACTGCTGTTGGGAGAGTGCAGGAACAGGTGGCTGGTAGGCCGCTGGAAGGAATCTGGAAAAGTGGCGTTGAGTGGCATGTGAGGCTCCTCCTGTCCCAAGTTCTGGAACTGAGGCAGGAGGCTGTGCTGAGGACTATATTCACTATGTCTTGGAACCAGCACTGGAGGAAGAACTGGAAACAGGGAGAAGAAAAAGAGAAATAAAAAATGAGAATGGCAAAGATCAATAAGCACCTCACTATAAAGTTTTAACGTTATCTGCAAGTGAAAACAAATGATCTGAACCCAGCCCTGCTGCCAACTCAAAAGTGCCATTCAAATGAAAAGCCAAAAAACATGTGAGGATTCAAGATGGCGGGCCAGAGGAAGGCTGCATTCCTACTTGCTCTGTGGATTCCTAATTGCTTGGGATTCAAACAGCAGGAATATTGCTCTCAATGAGATTTTATATTCAAATTACATATAAGAGGTCCCCAGTCACCGTTCCGGAACCAACTCTACCGGGCCGGGCATGGGCCCAGCCGCAGGCAGCTACCAGCTGGGAGCACCAGACCCCAGCAGCCGCTTCGGAGACACCGGCTGGGCTCGGGCT
>JAJEJO010004775.1:125136-150151 GCA_020662805.1 Glaucomys volans
GAAACAATAGCTGTACTCCATTTGTGTTCAATGAATCAAAAATTAACTACACAAAAAATAAATAATAAATAAATAATAAATAAAACATGCCCCTCCCAAAAAAAACAAAGGAAAAGCCATTTTATACTCATGAACAAGTACAGTTTCTTTAGACCCACAGATAAGAAATGCCTAAAATCTGTAGCACTGACAAAATGCTGAGGAAAGTTTGAAAAATTCATTCTTTTAGGTTAAAATTTGTTAAGGTTCTCATTCCTAATTTTTCCACCCAGTAAAAATCAAGCACACTTAAAAATGTCACCACTGATCAGTCCACTTCACATCCCAGCTGAGATTTTAGTGTTTTTTTGAACGATATGAATTATTCACCATGAATTTTTAAATGACACACAAACTTGTCTTAAAATGAAAAGTAGAGTAAATAAAGCTGAGAAAGTAGGTATAGTGAGCAAGAACACATGTAGAGGCTGGTGGAGGCGTCGATCACACAGGGTGATGCTCTGTGGGGCAGAACTCATGCTGTCCTATCCCAGTGACAGCACTCCATGAGCATGTCTTTTCTAAGGAGCTTAGTGAATTTGCCCCTGATAGGCCAAGGAGGACATGTGATGATCTCTACATTCTGCTATCTGAAAACTCAAGGAATGAAGGCCAAAAAGGCAGGCACCTTGGAGAAGCAAAAGCAACTACTGTCACTCCTGAAAGCTCTATATAACACTAGGAACCTGAGGAGCTGAACACCAGCATGTTCATCAACTTCTAGAAACCTCCAAGCAAAGCTGCCATCAATATGGGCATCCTGGAAGGGAAGGGTGGGGCAATGGTCAGTTACAGAGCCCTGACCAGGCTCCACCCCAAGTTTCCCACCAGCATCACCAGATGGCTCCTCCGAATGGCAAAGGCCTTTGGAAACCCTGCTGCTCCTGCAGCCCCAGTGGAAAGGAGAATACCCCATTTTCAAACTGCAGGAGCAAAGACAAAATATTTAAAATCTATTATTGCTGGTAGTTAAAACTCAGTTCCTCTTAAAGGAACAATAATACTTGGGGGCATTAGGAATCAGGTTGACTTCTAAGGACTTTCCAGGGAATTTATCCATGATTTGTTTTGTTTTTGGGGAAAATAAACTCTTAACACTTAGATTATCACATATATGAGCTGAAAAAATCAGGTAAAAATAGAATTTTGTAAGCATTAAATTTTTCTCATGCTGTATCTTAAGGTCCTATATAATCCTGTAGCAGATTTGTTGATTTCACATGCACATGCACATCCATATTCCTCCTGAATCATCTGAGAGCAGGTAGCACACATCCCCTTGATTATGAAAAAGAATGTGAACTTACACATATAGGGTCAACAAAATAGCAGCTTTCAGTTTTATTTTGCCAACATTTGAGTTGCTTTATAGACCACCTCTCAATTTAGGTCTCTCCTATATTTCCTGATGATTAAACTCAGGGGTTTTTGACTGAAGGGAGGTGACATTTTTGAAGCTAGTATCACTCTGATACCAAAACCAGACAAAGACACATCAAGGAAAGAAAACTTCAGACAAATTTCCCTGATGAACATGGACACAAAAATCTTTAACAAAATTCTGGCCGATCACATACAAAAACATATTAAGAAGATAGTGCACCATGATCAAATAGGGTCCATCCCAGGGATGCAAGGTTGATTCAACATCTGGAAATCAATAAATGTAATTCATCACATCAATAGACTTAAAATTAAGAATCATTGATTATTTCAATAGGTGCAGAAAAAATGTTTGATAAAATACAACACACCTTCATGCTCAAAATACTAGAAAAATAAGGATACTAGGAACCATACCTCGTTGTAAAGACTATCTGTGCTAAGCCCACTGCCACCATCATTCTAAATGTAGAAAAACTGAAAGCATTCCCTGTAAAAACTGGAACAAGACAAGTCTGCCCTCCTTCCCCACTTCTATTCAACATCATGCTTTAAACACTAGTCAGAGCAATTAGAGAGACCAAAGAAATTAAAGGGACAAGAATAGGAAAAGAAGAACTCAAGCTATCATTATTTGCCCACAACATGATTCTATACTTAGAGGATCCAAAAGACTCCACCAGGAAACTTCTAGAACTAATATAGTCAGCAAAGGAGCAGGGTATAAAATCAACATGCATAATCTAATGCACTTCTATTCATAAGTGATGAATCCTCAAAAAGAGAAATTAGGAAAACTAGTCTATTCACAATAGCCTCAAATAAAATAAAATACTTTGTAATCAATCTAACAAAAGAGGTGAGAGACCTCTACAATGAAAATTACAGAACACTAAAGAAAGAAATTAGAGAAAGCCTTAGAATATGGAAAGATCTCCCATGTTCTTGGATAGGCAGAATTAATATCATGGAAATGGCCATCCTACCAAAAGTGCTATACGAATTCACTGCAATTCCAATTAATATCCCAATGATGTACCTCATAGAAATAGAGAAAGGAATCATGAAATTCATTTGAAAGAATAAGAGACCCAGAATAACCCAAGTAATTGAGCAGGCAGAGTGATGACGGAGGGATCACAATGCTAGACATTGAGCAGGCAGAGTGATGACTGAGGGATCACAATGCTAGACCTTAAACTATACCACAGAGCGACAGTAACAGAAACGGCATGGCACTGGCACCAAAATAGACAGGGATCCCAATGATGCAAAATAGAAGACACAGAGACAAACCCACATAAATACAGTTATGTCATACTAGACAAAGGTGCCAAAAACTTACAATGGAGAAAAGATATCCTCTTCAACAAATGGTGCTGGGAAAACTGGAAATCCCTATGCAGTAAAAAGAAATTAAACCCCTATCTCTTATTCTACAAAAAACTCAACTGAAAATGAATCAAGGAACTAGGTATTAGACCTAAGACCCTGCACCAAACAAAAAAAGTGGGCCCGAATCTTCATCCTGTCAGCCTAGGACCAGACTTCCTTAACAAGGCCCCCAGAGCATAAAAAATGAAAGCAAGGATCAATAAATGGGATGGATTCAAACTAAAAGGTTTTTTTCTCAGCAAAGGGAACAATTAATAATGTGAAGAGAGCTTACAGAGTGGGAGGAAATATTTTTCACATGCAGTTCAGAAACAGCACTAATCTCCAAAATTTATAAAGAACTTAAAAAGCTTTACACCAAAAATACAAAGAACCCAATCAATAAATGGGCTAAGGAACTAGGCAGACACTTCACAGAAGAAGAAATACAGGTGGCATACAGGTGAAGAAATACAGAAGAAGAAATACAGGTGGCAGAATGATGGTGGCAGTGGGCTTATATTCTACTGTTCAGAGAATAATGGGAAGAAAATAAGCTGTAGGTGTTCAGTGCAGATATAATGTTTTCTGAATATTTTCAATCCCCAGCTCATTCTATTTATGAATTCAGAATCCATAGGTATAGAAGGTCAGCTGTATATTCTTTACCTCCAACAAGGTCATACATGTAAATACTAGGAATATTTTATAACAGTAACAAATTATTTCACAGTATGATTCCTTCATATCCTCTGCTAGAGATGATGATAAGTGCTGTTCTCATAGACAAAGTGGTAAGCCACAACTGCCTCATGATGTACTTCCCTTGCGTACATCGATGGCAGGCAATAGCATGCTCTTTCCTAATTTTCTACCCTTATGATATACTTCATAGCAAATTTGGTGCAGAAATGTACAGAACCAAAGTGGAACAAAAAAATAAATTCAGAAATGCAGCGTTTACTAAAAATTAGAGGTCCTGGTACTGCAGTGACAATTGTCACAGCCTGTTCCTAAGAAACAAAGCTGACTGAAGGGGTCTAAGCTGTTAGAATGTATGGAACACTCATGGGATGCCACAGTTTGGATCTGGAATGTACCCCTAGGCCACGAGCTAAGGCTGTTCCCCAGAGTGGCATACTGGGCAGGAGGTGAAACCTTTCAGAGGAGGGCCTACTGGATCTCCCAGTCCTTGGGGTCATGCCCTGAGGGCAGAGTGGAACCCCTGAGTCCCTGCTCTTCAGATGAGCTTTAATCTGCCATGCATGCCACACCGTGAGGTGCTGCCTTAAGCAAGGGATCCAACCGATCATGGACTGAACCCTCCAAACTGCCAAGCAGACCTTCTCTCTTCACGAGGTGATTGTCTCAGGTGTTTGTTCAGTGAGAGTGAGCGGACTAACACACGGGCTCACCTTCTCTTTCTCTCTCTCACACACACACACGTTGCCCCCATACTTTGGAATTACAACGGAAGATAGAAATTATATGAAACTGCTGCTGGCACATAAAGCGATGGACACTGAAAGACATACTCACCAGGGCTTTCCACGCGCTTATAGTGGTAGGGGTTGATGCAGACTTCCTTCTGCTTGGAGCCGAAAGGAAACTCACAACACTGCAGTGGCTTCAGTTCTTGGTGGCTCTGCAGATCCGGCCAGCGCCACACGCGGCAGTAAATGACGTGAGGCAGTGCCTTTCGGTTGGAGACCTGCAGCCTGCCATCCAGCGGGCAGGGAATGGTGACACAGTGACTGGGCTGCCCGGGGCAGCTCAGGGCCCTCTCCAGCTCCTCCATGGCTCCCTTCCTCTTCTTCAGCTTTTTCACCAATGAAGCGACAGCCTTCTCTGACCATTTTTCTTCTTCCTCACACTGTTTCCACCCAAGAAGTCTCTTCACAGCTGGACTTGTGAAGGAAAACAAACTCGTCACATTCATAATGACGCTGCTGGATATACACTCCTCTGATCTGGGGAAATACAGGGGTCTCCAGTGTAAAAGGGAAGCAAAGAAGATAACAGTTTATTCACATAGGAATCTCTGTAGCTTCTTAGTTTGCAGTCCTGACAAGTAGAAATTATTACTCCTGGTGTTCTAAAATGTAATTCAAAGTCAGCACCTAGAAAAGAAAAAGAAGGGGGGGGGGAATGTTTAGAATCACACAACCATAATTAATTTAATTGCTCTGTGACAGGTGACTATTTTAAGTACTTTTATGTACAGATGGTCCCTGGCTTTCAGTGGTTCAACTTTACAACTTTTCTACTATACTATGCTTTTACTGGGATGTAGCCCCATCCTGAGTCAGGAAGCATCTGTACCAGGACTGAAAAGTATTTCCCGGAAATTCACATGTTAAAGCCCTAGCCCCTGGTGGGACTCTGGATGTGGACCTTTAAGGAACTATATAGGGGCAAATAAAGTCGTAAGGGTGGCACAATAATCCAACAGGATTAATGGTCTTATAAGAGGAAGAAAGAGATCCCCAACACCTGAGCCCAAGAACTGTGGAAGGGTCATGTGAGCAAGAGCAAGAAGGCAGACATCTGCAAGCCAGGTAGATGGCCCTCACAAGAAAACTGTCCAGGACCTCAATCCTGGACTTTCCAACCTCCAGAAATGAGAGAAAGCAAATTTCTGTTTAAACCACCCAGTTTAAGGTATAGTGGCCAAAGCAGGACAATACAAATAGTAAATCCTTTAACACTCCTTTGAGATAGGTGATGCAATTACTGCCATTTTACAGATGAGTAAACGGAGGTAGTTTAAAGTGTATGTCAGTTCTTCATGTAAGCATTGGGATAGAAACAAGTAACACATTAGTGTAAATGAGTCCAAATTCTCAACTGATACTGCGATGTTTCTATTGAAATTCATTTATACTCCCTAAAAATATATTTTAAAACATACCTCAATCAGCAAAAACTGCACTCAACAGAAAACAGTACAAATACATCAGTCTTAATACCTCTGATTTATTTCTTACACTAAAAGAGGAGGTAGTTACCCTTCTGCTATATACACTGAATCTCTTATGCTATGTTTTCAGTACACAAGCCTCTTCTCCAGGCAACAGGGCAGGTGAGGAAGGACACCAACCCTTGCTTTAACATCGACATGCAAAGACCCTGCCATGAAAAAGAAGGAAGCACATGCCCACACACTATGCCAAGGCCTTCAGGCAAACTGTCTCATTGAACCTTCCATCTGTGCTGTCCAAGAAGACAGGAAAGTTAAGAAAGGGTAAGCGACTCACTTTGGCTAAGATGGAGGAGCAGCTAGTACCAGGCTCACCTTTTCCAAAAAACCACCACATCAGAAAACAAAATGTCCAGCTTCTTAAAGGCACCACAGAGCAACTAAGAAAAATTTTAAAAGAGTTAAGAATTTTTTAAAAAAATTGTAAAGAGTTAAGATCCTAGAGAGAAGGAATAAGCAAAGAAGTGAGCTGAATACCATCTCTACTTTTCCTCTCCAGGTGTTTGACAAAGCCTGGTAGAGATCTAGTAGGGAAGCAGAAGGCAGGTACAAAACTGGGAAGCTAAAACACTAAGCAGGGCCCCAACAGCCCAGCAGTGCTAAGAAGATTTAAAAAACCTGCAGTTGGGTGTCCACCAAGGAAGAGAAGCCCTGAAGAATACCCTGGCTTCCAGTGGGTCTCTTGTAGGTGCAGCTCAGTTCAAAGTCAAAGCTAAAAAGGAGCAGTCTGCACAACCCCAGAAGCCCAGAATGATCCTCACATGACCCTGACTGGGTTCAGGAGATGGACATCACCCTCTCACAGCTGGCCAGAGCACTACACTACACCCTCCTGAGGGAGAGGACATCATCTTCAGCCTCTACGAGGTTTTATTCACAATGTGCAGCATCAACCAAAAGCTACTCAGGCATCCAGGTGACAGGCACAGACAATAAAAAAAAAAAAAAAAAAAAAAAAACAGAAAAGAAATTGACCTGAGAGGCCAACAAATTCCAGACAGTGAAACTGACAATCACACACTTTAAAATATCAATAGTTATTGATTCATATGCCAAGGAATAGGAGACAGAGTGAGGATTTTAACAGAGGACTCAAATTCATAAAAAAAGATACATTAACAATTTTAGAACTGAAAACATAAACCAGTGAAAACATTAAACAGGTAGACTTAACATAAGATTAGTTACTGAAGAAAAAGGGTTAATGATCTGAGAGAACAATTTTTAAAAGGTCTGAATTTAAGAGGGAAAATAAGAAAATGAAGAGACATAATGGATGCACTGAAAAGGTCTAGCACTCCAAGGGCTTTCCAAAATGGACGGTAGACTCTAGTCATAGATGCATGAAACAAAAGTACAAAGAGTTCCATATGTTTCAGTGTGTTACCTCACAGTAAAATACCTAAAAATCTAAGGTAAAACTCTTTAAAAAGACACATTATATTTCAAGTAAGGTTGATGGCTACCATTTCCACAGAAACAAAAAGACAATGAAATGATGTCTTCAGATGGCAAATGTAAAGAAACCATAGGGGACTTAAAACTGACTTCCAGTAGACTGCATCTAAAAGAAACACAGAAGTTCTTTGGGCAGAAGGAAAAAGAATTCAGAAAGAAGTAAAGAACTACTGAAAAGTATGAGGAGCTCCAGAAGGGTGAATAAAGGTGAAGTCCAAAGGAATACCAATCTCACAAAACAGTAATATAAATATTTTGTGTTATTTAAAATATATGTAGAATTAAAATGCAAAAAAGCAAAACAAACAAGAAAGGAAATGGGATAAGTAAAGTCAGTATTATCTAGGCCATAATAAAGCATTATTTATTACTGACATTAAAAGTTATAAATTCATGTCATAATACAGAAACAATTGAAAGAACATGCTAAAACACAAGGTAATAGTAGAAACAAAAGTATAGAATTTTTAAAATCACTGCGATTGCTGGGTATGGTGGTGCAAACCTGTAATTCTAGCAACTCCGGAGGCTGACAGAGAATCACAAATTACAGGCCAGCCTCAGCAACTTAACAAGGCCCTAAACAACCTAGACTCTGTCTCAAAATTAAAACATAAGAAGGGTCAGGGTACTACAGTGATGTTACAGCAGCTCAATTCACAATGGTTAACCTACAGAGCCTATAGGGGTCCTCCAGTTCATGAATGGATAAAGAAAATGTGATACACACACACAAATACACACACACACACACACACCCCACACACACACAAATTGAGTATTATTCAGCAATTAAGAATGACTTCATGACTTTGCCAGTTAATGGATCTGGAGACTACCATACTAAGATGCTAAGTCAAATAAGCCAGTCCCAAAAGGCCAAAGACCCAATGTTTTTGCTGAGATGTGGGATCTAATGCAAACAAGGAGGGGAGAGAACAGAAATTCAGTAGATTAGGCAGAGGGGGATGAGGAATGGAGGGAGGACAGGAAAGGACAGGAAAGGACAGGACAGAGCCTCTGACCTAACTCTCCATGTACATGTATGAATACACCACAGTGGATCTCACCACTGTGAACATCCAAAAGAACATATTCCAAGCTTGTATAATTTCATCAAAATGGATTCTACTGTCATGTGTAACTAAAAAGAACCAGTTAAAAGAAGGGAAGGCTGGGTTGTGGCTCAGTGGTAGAGCACTTGCTTAACGTGTGAGGCACTTGGTTCAACTCTCAGTGCTGCATATAAATAAATGAATAAAATAAAAGTTCATCAACAACTAAGAAAAAAGTTTAAACAATTAAACAAACAAAAAGAAAAAAGGAGGGAGGTAAGGATGTGGCTCAGTGGCAAACTGTGTCCAGGTTCAATCCCCAGTACCAAAAAATCAAATAAAATCATCATCATCATCATCATCCAAAGCATACAAGGACAAAAAGGGAACAAATAATAGATAAGACAAATGAAAAATAATAAGATTTAGATCGAATTCCCAAAGTATCAATAATTACTTAAATACAAACAGACTAAACTCTGGCAACTGAAAGATGGAGCTGGGTGGGGAACACACTTCACAGTGCTGTGCTTACAAGAGCCTCAGATTGAACATAAGGACACAGGAAGATGGAAAGCTACAGGATGGAAAGAGGCACACAATGTACACTCTAACCAAAGAGCTGGCACAGCCAGCTATCCATTCAGAGAAAAAAAGACTTTATGGCGTCTCACCCAAGATTGAAAGGGGAGGGCACGGCAGTTCATATGTTAGGGTCGGTCCACTAGGTAGACATCTCAACCTCCTATTTATACGCAAGTGACAATGGCCTCCAGAAACATAAAGCAAAACCTGAAGGATTCAAAATGACAAACAAACCCACAATCCCAGAGGGAAGTCAACATACTGATAAAACAAGCAATCAGAAATGGACACATACAGAGAGGGACATGTTTGAAAACTTGATAGACTTCATGTACATAGTCACTGTTAGGGTTTCAATACAGGCGTCCCCCACACAAACTGATGTGTGAGGTAAGGCAAGAAAGTTTGGAGGTGAAGTGACTGGGTGATGAGAGCCCTGACCCTAATGTGTGCACTAAATGCTGACAGGCATTAACTGGGTGGTGACTGTAGGCAGGCAGGGTATGGCTAAGGAGGTGGCCACCGGAGGTATATATTTTGTCCTTGGTGAGCAAGGTTCACCCCTCTCTGCCTCCTGGCTGTCATGTTCTGAGTTGCTTTCCTCTTCCACACCTTTCCTCCATGATGCTCAGCATCACCTTGGGCCCAGGGAATAGAGGTAGCTATCTGTGAACTGAGGCCTCTGACACCATATGCCCCAAATAAACTTTTCCTCCTCTAAAACTGTTTTGGTCAGGTCTTTTGGTCACAGTGATAAAAAAAATTTTGACTGAAACAATCACTGTACCCTACAAATGTAGAATACAAAATATTTTCAAATACACATGGAATACTTACCCAATTTGACCACATATGAAGCAAATCTCAACATGCATCAAAGAAGTAAAATCACATAACTACTAAGATTCTTTAATCTTTTGTGTTTTGGTACCAGGAATTGAACCCAGGGACACTTAACCACTGAGGCACATCCTCAGCCCTTTTTTATATTTTATTTAGAGGCAAAGTCTCACCAAGTTGCTTAGGGGATCCCTATGTTGCTGAGGCTGGTTTTGAACCTGCAATCCTCCTGCCTCAGCCTCCCAAGATGCTGGCATTACAGGTGTGTGCCAGCACACCAGGCTACTTTAATCTTAATTTAAGAAATCAACAAAAATAATGTCATTGAAAATAACCACACTTTTCACCCCATGAGTCAAAGAAGAAATTACGGTGGGGACAAAATATTTTTTAAACTGAATAAGTACAAAAACGACACGTCAAAAATTGTAGGATGTGAATCAAGCTGTAATGAGAGGAAAATTTACAGCTTAAATGCATACATTAGGGAAAAAGAAGTTTTTAAGTGTTCTATGTATCTACCACAAGGGGGGAAAAAGGAATACTAAATCAAACTTAAAGAAAGGAGGAGGAAATGTGAACAGAAACCTTTAAAGGAGACTACAAAAAACCCTGTTAAAATCAAAGGTGGTTCTTTGAAAATACTAATAAAATTGAATAAACTCTTAGCAAGACAAATTAGTAAAACAGAAGGCATGGATTACTTCAATGACAGGAATAAAATGGCGGAAATTATTTCTGAGCCCCAAGTTTAACAACATGATGATTATGAACAACTGTAAATTGAATTATTGTGTAGGCTGTGCAACAATGTGTCTGTTACAGGGTGAAAATCTATGCGTCCACCTTCCTCACTGGATAAGGTGACTGAGGAACTCTTCCAATTCCCCTTTCTTGGGACCCAGGAAGTGTACTTGGCACAAATCAGATTCGCAATAAAAGTCTGATAATCTATTTAGCTCTCTAAAGAACTACAAAAGCCAAATGCGGAGGATGAAGAGGCTCGACTTTATTCAATAAGTTATAGGAGGTAAGTTTTCTATTTTAAAGAAAAGAGTTTTACAGAATTTACTAGTTATTCTGACACTGGGATTGTTTCTTTTAACAGGAAAGAAAAAACAAAATCAGACTACTATCAAAAGCCACACCTGGTCGGAGTGCACCTACTGGTATGGTAATTTACAAAGATTGGTTTTGCAAAAGAACCAGAAAAAGACAGATTCTCTCTAGCTACCAGGAACAATTCATGGAGGAACTATATTTCTTCCTGTTCTGCACCTCATCTTTTACTCCCCAAACAGCTTTTTAACCAATGATTTCACATAGAAGGGGTAAATTATGAAAATCACTTGGGGCAATGTCCAATTCTGATGGGAGCTTGTTAGTATATGAGGGGAGTTTGCTGGGGGTGATGTAATAAGAACCATTATTTCAGACCCAGACTGTGTTTTAAGTACTCTAATTGACAATCACAAAGCTGTGCTAAGTCCCTGCTAGACAAGGACAAAGAAGTCCAACATCCTAAAGGAGCTGACTAACCACTCAGTGGAAGAGCCAGTGTGTGAACAGTCAATGCCCACAAAGAAAACTGCTAACAGGCCTGCTAACTCCCAAGCACTGTGCTGAGATATTTTATTAGGCCATCTCAGGACCTCAGCCAGAAGGCAGGTTGTGTCTGTACCAAGGTTGACCATGGGCACAGAGACAGAAAAGAAGGTCCATGTTCTGTGCATGTGTACCCTGCTAACCATAACAGTGTGATAAATGCTGTAAACCAAGTACAAACAATGTTGAGGTGTGAGTGTGCCCCCACTTGTACAATGTCCATGCTGAAATTCTAACTCCCAAGGTGATGTCTTGGAGGTGTGGGTCCCTGTGAGGTAATTAGATTATGAAGGAAGAGTCCTCTTATACAGGATGACAGTCCTTACAAAAGACCCCAAAGAGATGTCTCCTCTCTTCTACCTGGTGAAATTACAAGGGAAGAGACCATCTGCCTAGTAGGAAGGAAGGGGGCCCTCACCAGACACCCACTCTGTCAGATCCTTGATCTTGGACTTCCACCTCAGGAACTGCAAGAACAGAAAGTCTGTTGTTTGTGAGCTACCCAGTCTACCGTGTTCTGTTACAGCAGCCAGGGTGGACTAAGACAAATCTAATAAAGTGCAGAAAAGAAAAGCACAATTAATTCTAGGAAGCTTTTCCAAAGAGTATCAGATAGGCCTTAAGGGATAAGCAGAGTTTTGCAACAACAGAACTCACAGTGTGAGTGCCCATTACGTGATGGACATCGTTCAGGACTTCACATCGATGGACTAGTTTGGACTCACCAATAAACTCTGAAGTAAAGGCTGGCGTAGTGCCCATTTTATAGTTAAAGAAAGTGAAACTTTATAAAATTAAATATCTTGTTCAAAGTGACATATGCAGTTGTAAGTGGCAGAGCCAATATCTGATTCCATTTTGCCTGACTCTACATCCTGGGTTGTAGGAGTAGTAGGAACTCACTACTTCCAGCAGACAAGTGATAAAAATGACAGGCTTAATCTGGGTGGAGAAGGTACAAGGCTAACATAAAGGACGGGCAAGAGCAGAAAGGGTCTGTGATACAGCTGTCCTGTGGACAAGGGGAGGTCTTAAATCAGTGTACCAGTATGGTTCAATCTATGTTTTAGGAAGACAGCTGAGGAAATTTTCTTCAATATAGGAAGACTTCTCCACACAGGAAGAAAAACAAAAAATTTAAAGTTGCCACCTCCAAAAACTCTAGGTGCTACCTGGACAGTAAATAGCTTGATGACATTTGCAAAAATAAAGTGAAAAGATGATAAACTTGCCTATAAATCTGTATATAAATGTGCACAGACGTAACAAAATATAGACTGATGATGACCCCCACCACACCAACAGCCTTGAAAAATATAAGGATCTTTGTTCCAGAATAAATTTATTGTAAAGAAATATTATAAAGTGGAAAGGGAAGAATGTTGCACACAACAATTTTCATGAGAGAATGATTTACAACAGCAGAGAAATTCTAAAAATCAGAAAACAGCTGTCAACTATATGTATCCACTCAAAGGAATACTATGGAGCCCTTAAAATTACATTCACAAAAACTACATAATAACTTTGAAAAGGGTTGGGGGTGTAGCTCAGTGCTTGCCTGGCATGTAAGACACCCTGGCCTACATCTCCACCCCCCTCCCCCCCACACACACACAAAGAAAAGAAGTCCTGTGTAGCTGGGCTTGGCAGTACACACAAGTAATTTCCACAACACAGGAGAATGAGGCAGAAGAATCTCAAGTTGGAGGCCAGCCTCAGCAATCCAGTGAGACCTTCTCCTCCTACTCAAAATAAATAAAAATAAAAGGACTAGGGGTATAGCTCAATAATAAAGCTTCCATGGAGTTCAATCCCCAGTACAAAAAATTTAAATAAATGACTTGGAAAAAAACTATAAGCAAAACATAAAATGGCATACATGACATGAACAACTATGTAAACAGCCGAAGTACCCGGGACTGAGTCTGGAAGATCAATTCTATTTTTCTAAACTTCTTCAAGTTTTTTAGTGGAAAATTATAATTTGTTTTCTAAGTCCTCCTGTGCCAATATTTGCTAATTATAAAACACACACACACACACAAAGCAATTCATGACTCAAGCCACATATACACTCTACCCAGAAGTCAGGTGGACTTCCCCTGTGCTCCAGTTCTGGAAGTAATAACGATGCAGTTTAAGGCTGGGTTCTAATTTGGAAGCCTTTCCCATGGAGTCTCACTCAAGAGGAGGACTTCTACTAGGTCTGCCAGAAGATGTCCTGATAATACTCCTCCTTAGCTATGGCATTCCTTACAGTTAAAAAGAAAAAAAACACCAAGAAATGTTTAAATACTTCTAAGTGCTGTGTGATCTGCCTCATATTTAAAGGAAAACTAATTAGCCATGGGCATTCTGTCCACTGTGGCCTCATCTAGCAAAGAAGCAAGTAATTATCCAATTGTGAGTGACAACAATACACTCTCCACCACACCACACCTTACAGATCCCAGCTTCCCACAGGACGTTCAAAAAGAAAATCATTCTAATTTGTGTCTGAAGATACAGTTGGCCCTCCAAGCCCATGGGTTCTGTACTGTGGATTCAGCCAACAGTAGATAGAAAAGAAAGATTAAAACTGCTCCTGTGTTGAACATTTATATTTTCTTAAAGAATACAAGGGTTTACACAGCACTTAACATTGAACAAGGTATTACAGAGATGACTTAAAGGGAATGAGGCGCACAGGTTACATGCAAATTCTAGGCCACTTTATATAAGGGACTCAGGCATGTGTATCTTGGTATCCTTGGGGAGCCAGGAAAAAAACCACCCACAGATGCCATGGGACAACTGCAGTTTTAAGACACAGAGGAGGCGAGAGGAAGGCAAGCACTCCATCAGCTTCAGCAAGACGCTGTTGTGAGATTCTTGCATGGAAACCAGTTGACCAGACAGAATGAATGAGCCCATTCAATACTGAGAAAATAATTATTCAGAAAGAGAGGAATACAGATCCAAAACATGATCAGGGAACAAAAATCAGACTCCTACCTTATAAAAAAGGCAATGACCAAAGATAAATGGCCTGTGGTCACTGAGACAAGGGGTTCACCTCGCCCCTCACTAATTCTCTCGTTCCTCACCCCTCACTAATTCTCTCGTTCACTACTCTTGTCTTGAGTAATGGTTAAAATATCATGGCATGTATATCAAAATAATTAAGAAACAAAAATGCACGGTTATTGATTAACTTTGCTTTCAAACTGCTTAACACCTGGATAAGTTATTCAAGAAAAAAAGACAACTTCATAGTAACTCAATAAACCCACTGTACATCCAGGCTTATGCCAGAGAGCCACCTTCTTAAACAGAAGGATTGATCTCACCACCACCAAGAAAAAGCAAGACCTGAGCTCCCAAAGCAGAAGCACAATGGGGCTTCACAGTGCTAATGAGCCAACCACTGGATTTTTTTTTCAGCGCTTTGATGACATAAAACCACTCTGCTGTACTAGATGCCATGGAGTTGTAAAACACCTCGGAGGTAGGAGGTAAGCTGCACCAAGTGATCAGTGGTGATATTAATTAGCACCGCGGAAAGGTGTGTGTGATCTAGCCTATCATCCAATTTTAGACAGGGTTCAAGGACTGATGAACTTAATTCTTGCCCCCTGAGATACTTAAATTAAAACATCAAAAAGGGTCAGGGGGATCATGCCAAGGGACCTGTCATGCAACTTCCATTACTGCTGGACTTCACTTAGGTCCTGAAGTCAGCTGTGTGATCCTAACAAAGGCAGAATTGTCAAAACAGATTATGATTCCCAAGGAGGCTTTTTCCAGAGACATCCTAAAATTCCTGACACTCGTAGAAACCACAGACTAACAGAAGACTAGACTAGAATGGGGATTCTCAGAGGACTGTATCCTGCACCCAGGAATGGAATATGTGACAGAAGTCTGGGTGGATGGGATAATGGACGGGAATGTACTCTTTCATTAAGCAGTTCAGCCGCAAGAGCAAATACTTCATTTAACAAAAAAGAAAAAAGGAAGTTTCCTAGCCACTCTGGTCCCCTTTCTGTTAAAAATTCAAATGTCCATTGAAATCCTAAATGTGTAAATTTCTAAGGAAAAAAAGTTGTTTTATTCAAATATCTTCAAGAGCAATTTGGTGGGCTGGGGTTGTGGCTTAGTGGTAGAGTGCTTGCCTACAATGGGTGAGGACCATTGAACAATCCTCAGCACCACATAAAAATAAAATAAAGGTATTATGGCCACCTACAACTAAAACAAATCTTTAAAAAAGATTAATTTGGTCCTGATTGTTTTCTAGTATACAAATCTGCCATTTGGAAAGATAAAATGTCTAGAAATCAACATTTGTATGGAACATTAAGATCTGCCAGATATCACCCTATGACAGCCTGTTTTCAACCTGCCAAAACCTGGAGTGGACTGACAATTGTTCATGTGGCCACCTCCAAGGCACAACTGGGAAAACAGCAGCACTCTTCCTGAATAGTAAGGGCTCTCTCCAACTAAGAGCTAAAAGAAGAAAGTTCTCCTCTGGTTTTAGAGAAATAATACTTCAGATATGGAAGGACTATCCACAGAACCAGGTGGACCTATACCACACATCTAGGCTTGGTGCCTTCAATGACACGTTCAGTCCAGTTCTATCCCATAACTTCCCTACAGTGACAGACTTACCAATCAGAAATGAAAAACCAACAGACTGCTCAGCAAAGGCCTCAGAACCCAAGTTCTCCTCTTGAATGGGTTCGACATCTACAATGCCAGCTATAACTAAAAAATACTCCAAGTGCTTACCACCAACTTAAAGATGTACAGAATAAAGAGGAGAATGATACTGTTCCCATCACCACCATGCTTACAGAAATATGTGTGCATGAGAGGGTTGGGGAACATCTAATAGGGTGCAGTGTGGCAAGAATCACAGGGCAGTGTGATTGGGCTGCTCATCTAAGGAGGAACACATGTTCAGGCACAATGGCCAGCAGCCTGTGCTGTTTCCTTTGCTACCCACTGCGTCTCCTGTGCATCCCCAGCTTCACGCTGCTCACCTTGCAATGGAAATCTGAATGACTTCAATTAACTATCAACCAGTCACAACGTGGGATATGAAAAATGGAATGGATATTCCAAAGCTGCCTTAGCAAAAATCGATTGCTGCTTTGGAATGCATTATGATTTAACCAAGAAATCTTGCAACAACAGGTGTTGGTGAGGGTGTGGGGAAAAGGGTACACTCATACATTGCTTGTGGGATTGCAAGTTGGTGCAGCCACTCTGGAAAGCAGTTTGGAGATTCCTTAGAGAACTTGGAATGGACCTACCATTTGACCCAGCTATCCCACTCCTTGGCCTATACCCAAAGGACTTAAAACCAGATTAATACAGTGATGGAGCCACATCAATGTTCATAGCTGCTCAATTCACAATAGCTAGACTGTGGAACCAACCTAGATGCCCTTCAATAGATGAATGGATAAAGAAACTGTGGTATATATACACAATGGAATATTACTCAACCATAAAGAAGAATAAGATTATGGCATTTGCAAGTAAATGGATGATGTTGCAGACTGTCATGCTAAGTGAGATTAGCCAATCCCCAAAATCCAAAGGCCAAATGATCTCTCGAATAAGTGAATGATGATGCATAATGCAGGATGGGACGGAGGCAAGAATGGAGGAAGGATAGACAGCGTAGAGGGAAGGGAGCGGTGGGATCAGGGTGGGGGGGGTAATAATAATAACTGAATGAGACAGACATCATTGCCCTGTGTACACGTATGAATGCACAGATGGTGTGACTCTACTTTGTGTACAACCAGAGAAACAACAGCTGTACTCCATTTGTGTACAATGAATCAAAATAAATAAATTTTAAAAAATTCCTTCTATTTTCTTAGAATGATAACAAAGCTACTATGTATCCTGAGAAGATAGTAAATTTGAAAGAACTGCATGTTGGAGATTCAAAACTTGCTGTGAAAATATGGAAGTGGATGACAGTTAACCATCAGTTTGAAAACCTTTAACCAGTGAATCAATCTATCCTCCTCTCAGAATTTATAGTATCGGCAAGAAACCGGCCTTTTCAGAGAATATCTGAAACACCCAGGCTTAACAAAACACTTTTGTTCCTCTTGCCACCACTTTTGAAGGCAGAGTGTTGTGCAGAAGGATCTATGGGAAACATCACCAGGGCCAGTGCCAGTCCCCGTCAATCTTGAATACAGCTCAAGTATTAAAACAAAGTGACAATTCCCACATCTCCCCACCACCACCACCATGCAGGCACCTGACCTGGGCCACCTCTCTCCATCCTGACAAGGCTCCTGTGAGCACTGTTTGAGAGATGACAAAAGTGAGGGACAGATAAGCTAAGGAAAGTGCTGAGGCCCTCCCACCACCCCTCCCTCCTAGCACCCTCCTCCTTCCTTGATGATAAAGCTGAAAGACCCACAAGCAAAGATTTGCTTCTAGTATTGCTTTCATCCCTCTAATGCTTCCCTTCTCAACTCATGTTTTTTTGTTGTTTTTATTTTGTTGTTTTCCTTCTTGACTCCTTCCCACTATCCTAGAACACGTAAAACAAAGAGTTTTACCAGGGCAGCAATGACAAGATCAAATCATATTCATCTAAAGAGCTTAGAGCAAACTTAAGTCATAATTTACAAGAGGAAATTGGACCATGACATCCCATCAACAGCCCATGCCTGTGTTCAGCCCTTAATATCCTGTGGAATGTTGAAATTAAACTCCTTTTTAGAAATTCAATTTCTTTTCATTCTCACTGATTATTTTGAAGGTCCTTTAGGGAAAACAAACAAAATAATACAAAAAACATTAGTGACTCATTTTTCCTTGAGGTGATCCTTATCCAATAACCCATTTTAAGAAAGTAACACACGACACTATCCACTGCCATGCCTGGTGTACAGCTGGAAGTCACAGAGCTCCCGGGACTATGGAGGACTGGGGTGGAGGGTAAGGAGCACAGGGAGAGACAACCAACATGTAAGGCATGGCAGCCACACACTCAGCTATCCCCTGCCTCCCACCCCTGCTCCACCTCCACCCCAGCTCTGTCAGCCTCAGCATCATGAGGTGAACGGCTGGCCTCACAGGCCCCCACCTACCAGAGGCCAGCAGGGAGGCCCCTCCTCCCACCCACTCGACCCCAGTCCTGAGCCAGAACTTTGCCCAGGCTCTGCCAGGCAAACACAGCTCCATTCCACACTCTCCCTCTCCTCCTCTCTCTGTGACCTCAGCAGCTTTATGTAGCCACACTTCTAGACTCTCAGAATCAAAACAGTGCTGGTTGCTTCCAGGGAAAAGGGAAACAAGCCAAAGACACACTGCTGTTCTCTCTTCTGCTCAAAGGGAAAAAGGGAGCAAAAGTCAGTCTGGCTCTTAAGTGGCATGCCTGAGCACCTACAGGAGGCTCCTCTGTCTGTCAAATGCTCCTGTGAGCAGAAGACCTGAATGGCTCACACCCACAGGTACTCACGAGGCACCTGAGCACATTTCCCGACATGTTTTTAAAAATATCCAAACGGAAAAATGCATACCATGAACACCTACTGTAGTGTAGTCCCAGGAGTACTTTCTAAAAGCTTCCCAATATAACCCTGGAAGAGGGACCACTAGGGGTGAGGGCCTGCTCATGAGACTCTGGCATGCAGATGTGGGCAGCACTGTCCTCCACACGGTGACAACATCAGGATCAGAAGATACTGCCTGTATCCTCAAGGGACTCAGTCCAGAGTTAGTGTGATAATTGAAATTGAGGTGCCCACCAGAAGGCAGACTAGACAAGGTTTGTACTGTTCCTCAAAGTTACAAGACCCTACCTTTACACTCTGTATCCCAACTTTCTCAAGCTGTACACACAATACACTATGAATACAAGTATAAATATACAGACACTCAAAAACTTGCTGAGAATGAAGGAAGGTAAAAAAGCAAACAGGGAAAGAAGGTTCTACCAATTATACCAAACTTCTTTCCCAATCCCTTGATCCAGAGACAGTGTCCCAGCTGGAAATGAAATACCTTCAAACTAAGACTAAGTAACATCACAGCAAAGGCTTGTCATTTAACTTTTTATATTGCTGTCATCTCTTCTTACCAGTTAAGACTGCTTCTTTAAAGTAGAAACTAGTATCATCGTGTCTTCTCCTCTACAACCATGGCCCCATGCTGGATGCACAGTACAAACATGTGGAATACTTGCTGAACTGTGTACTACTGGCTTCAAAAGCAAAACCCACACTCAGGATGTGCTCTTTTTAATACTTTCCTAGAATGCAGAGCAATATCTGGGCCACACCATTTGACCATTCTCCACTATTTAAATGCAAATAAATGCTATACCATTTTGTGCCAACCATTTAAATGATAATTGATTCTGTCCAGTTAACAGAAAAACATTTAAAATCAATCAAATGTTCCTTCAAGCATTGAACTTACTAAAGTCCTGAGCACATAAAGTTGAATACAGGGGAAATAAAGAGGGTATTATTAATTATGCCAGATTGCAAAGCCAGCAACGGGCAAAAAGCAAAACAGGAAGCTGTATCAGAGGACATGGTGAGCTACATACCATCGGCTTTCCTGAGTTCCAATAAGGGCTAAATATACCATTCCTACAGAAATTCACTGCACTGTTACTCCTTTTCACACAAAGCTACTGTCTACAATAAAATGAAGATCCCAACACTTACCCTCCCACTTACTCAGCTTCAAGAGTTTGAGTGACAGGTTGGATCAGTGCATTCTCGCTCAGGGCCTGCAAATCCCAGTCACTCATCACTCAGAACACACTTACGGTTGGGTAGCTGGCCAATGATAAGTCTGAAGGTGAGATTTTCAAGTTCCCTCACCCACCATCCCCACAACTTTGAAATATTTGCAGGTAATTAAAAGAAAGGCAATGTGGTGAGGCTGAAGATACAAATTCTGGTTCTGTCTAGTAGTGAGCTAAAAGCCCACTTAATGCTGAAGTAAGACAATGTGACTCAGTGAGGTAAGGGACCTATTAGTCACCAGCAGACTTCTTCCTTATGGACACCACATGAAAGGACTTTTAAATCCATGACCACTAACTGTTACCCATAAGAGAAAAATCCGGAAAATCAAAAGCTGATGTGTAACTTCCTTTATAAGGGGTTTTACTACGAATGGGAACTTTTCTCAGTTTAATACCTCATAAACCAGTCCATCTCAATAACCAAAACCACATTCCAAGACATCACTGTGTCTCACATGAATCAGTAAATGTCAGTATAAAATCTCATACTTCATCACAGGCAGACGGGAAAGAGGCCTGTTTAAAAACGTGGTGTCTTCCAGGGTCATCAATCATGCCAGCTGACTGAGAAATATTCATGTAACTGACAGGACAGAAAGGGCTAGAAACACCTCACATTCTACTAAGGACATTCCAAGCCCAAAATCATGTCATGAGGGAAGCAGGGTAATATCAAAGCCTGGAGTTCCCAGATTGACACTTTGTGGTTCACAGAGTAAAACACAATAAAAGAGAAGATATCATTCCATTCCAGTGATGAGTCTTATCCAGAACATAGAACATTTTATGTTTATTAGTTTGTATTTTATTTATTCTTGAATCACTTTTCATAGCCCTTTCCTATATTTTTCTATTAGGGAGTATTTCCAATTTTTTAGTTTCCCATAAAGAACAATAGCTGATTGAAATCTGTTACCTTTCAGGCTGTGTTTGTGTGTTTGCTCATATAAAATCTGTCAAATCTATAAAAGTTTCCTTCATGGTTTCTGCCCTTGGAGCACAGGGAGAAGAGCTCTGTAGCTGGCTACTAGCAATGCCCCCAAACTGACAGAAATCAACCTCTCTCTTTCCACCTCCCACTAGGGTAAGAATCCATGCCAGAATTTTCCTGCACTAAGCATGTATTGCTATAATGAAGAAAAAAATGAACACTATTGGATGCAGTAAGAAAAGTAATAAAAACTGAAATAATTATTTTAAAAACCCATATTTTCAATTAACTTCTTTAAATCATTAAAAGGATTATTCCCTTAGCTCAATTACTATACTTTTCTTTAAGACCTATACCTAGAACTATCAGGAAAATGCTCTATCTACAAATTCCCAAATTTGACATCTCACAGTTTCATTACCAGGATGCCCACTGCGTAAGTCCTCTCAGTTCATTTAGTTCATTAGGCTCCTTTATCTAGACTGGACTTGATACTGTCCTCATTCACATTCTAGATACTAAAAAATATTTATTTTTATGAACGGTTAACATATATGAATGCTTATTATGTGCCAAACCTATGCTAAGTCTTTTACATATTCTGCACTTCACTGACTGTGAGAGGCACCTCTAACATTTTATCACCACTGAAGCCAGGAAAGATTACAATTCATGGTACATTCATGTTTACTGACAGTTTTTCCCCTCTATGTACAGGAAATAATGTCTCACAATTAGCACCATTTCACATAAAATATGGAAGAATAGCTCATTTCACCTCCATAGCAATCCTGAGACTGATACTATTATCTCTGAGCTTTCTGATTAGGGAGAATCAAAAGTCAATCACAGCTTTGCAAAATCAAGTGCTGGGCCTGGATTTAAGCCCCAGCAACCTGACTGCAGGGCCTCCCTCTGAGCCTGTTTGCTACCCCAGGCCCACCATGACAGTCACACTAAAAGGCAGTGATTACCTCTGCTCACCCCAGACTTTTCATCCACTATTTAGATCCTGAATCCTCTGTCAAGGCTCTGGCATGCTATCTACAATGGTTCTTCCAAACTTCTCCAGGATTTTTAAACTTGCTCTGCCTTTGCTGATTCCCTCACCTCACCACCCTGAGGCAGGGACTGACTTGCTTCTGGACCATGGTAGCTGGAGTGAGCAGTGCAGTGCACTTTCCTCTAACCTGGATCCCCATTCTGCTGCCTCTGCAGACTTGCCAATGCATTCATGTGATCATGTGACCTTCTCTCCTTAACCCTGAACTTTAACCTTCCCTCTCCAGAACTACTCTGCATTTTTTTCCCCACTGCTTCGTGGTTTCACCTCTCCTCTCACCCTCTACCTTTCTTCCAGGTACTTCTTTTGTCTATTTCAAACATGCTTCTTCCAACTCCTAACTCCTAACTTGGGCTCCAATGCAGCCAAAGCTCTGGCTATTTCTCTATTCCTGGGTCCCTCAGAATATGAAGCAGACAGCTGCTGAGGGCACCTATGGAAAGTTCAGAACTCTTCCCTAATCTTCAGGTATACCACTGCAATGTACCTATAGAACACTCAGCAACTAAATTCAACATGTCTAGCAAACCCCAACTCATCATTCATATAATCCTTTCTCCTTCCACAAACATTTCTCCCCTACTAAGGTTGGAAACTTAAGATTCACCTCTCACTTCTCTTGTTACTCTACAGTCAATCACCAGTCTCTGGTACTGTGCCTGAAAAACTCCTTTTTCCTCTTCTGCTTTCACCAGAAATTTATCATCACACAGATAATTCAAAAGCTTTCTTATAAACTTCCTGGCATCCAAGTTCTAGCCCCTCCAATCCCAAATGCATGCCCAAACATTTTCAGTGACTTTCCAAGGCTCCTTATTCTAACACACCAAGGTCTTCAAACTGTCACCCCAACCTATCCTTTCTGAACATCTCCTCTGCCTCACCCTGCTGGGTTCCACTGGGAACACCACAGGTCAGGTGAAGATGCTCACCAATCACCAGACCTGTGATATTCCAGGACAGTCATTGTGGCTACTGAACCAGCAGTAAGTTAGGACAAAAAAAATGCAGCTGCCAGTTGTCCTGGCCACTTTTTAAGGGCTTGGTAGCTGCCTGTAGCTACAGCTATGATATCAGCAAACACACAGGACATCTGCTTCTGTTGGATGGTGCTGCTCCGGAGCCATTCCACACCAGTGTAATCTCCCAAGCACGCTGTGCCCAGCAGCATCTGCCTCCTACCTGTGCAAACCCATGTGTCCCTCCACACCACAGTGGTCCTATGTGAGCTGCAGCACAGCTTACTCCTACTTTACCCTGTTATAATCCTTACAGTGTTGTTGCATTTAATTTTAATTACTGTGTCTTAAATTATTGTGCCTCTTAGAACTAATAAATATTCATGCAATAAATGAAGAATCTGTACTTATTACAAACCGCACCAAAATTCCCAAATTTGGGTATATTTAGTATTTCCTCTTCATTAAAATAGATGTTTTCTTTTGATCCCAACATACAAAAGATCTTGAATTTACCTAAAATGAATGACTTAATTTAATGCCTAATTATAATTGTTTACAGATAATTCTCTTTTGTTCTTGTGGTGGTTGACATTGAAAGGAAAAAGCAATACTTCTACTATGCTAAGTGTACCACAAAGAAACCACAAAAGATAGACCCAGACAGGAAAATGAATAAGAGTCTGAGTAACAACACCCTAACAATCTGAGATTGTAGGAAAAAAATATCCATAGTAGACTAGCCTACTTCTGCTGTACGAGAAACTACAAACAAAACTTTAAGAATTATATATAAAATATATTTTCAAATCAATACACAGACCCTTATATCCCACTTCTCAACTATGACAGTGAATATTCATTTACAACTCAAGCTCAAAAACACACATACACATAATTTATAGTTAAATGTATACGTGTTCATTCTTTAAATGTAGGTTTGTTGTTCAAAAAAATGTTAGGAAACCAATCCACCACAGCACAGACCTGCCTGGGTTCTCGTAAAAGAATAAGGCTCCTTTCCCAAACACCAAGAGCCAAGCAGAAGATATTTGGGAGAATCAAAGCAGATAGACTCATCAGACCTTAAGAGGGTAGGAGGCTTTATTTTCAAGAGAGTCTTCTCTAAAGCTCATGACAAAACTGGCAAAGATGCTCAACTATTTGAATATTGCACTTCCAGTGACTTCCAAGGTAGTCACTGGAGTTGAACCATTTAAGAAAGTTTTTGCTCTTTCTATCCAAAAGATATAAGTCCCTTATGCAGAAGAATGTTCTAGAGCCTGCTCATTTCTGCAACTCAGTCAGCAACAGACGTAAATGTTACTTTTTGCCTGTAAAACTAACTGCTATAAAACTGACATTACCTTAATGCATACATCAATGAAGACTTAAGCTTAGATGTTACGTAGTACATGCCATTTGGCTCTATTTTTCTTTTCTTTTTAAAGGATGCTATAAGTATTAAGTGATAAAATACCTCGGGTATTTTTGCTGCAAACTTAATAAGAGATCACCATATCAGATGAGTATCTGTCTACCAGATAACCACAGAAAAGGAAGCTACAGAGTCAAGAGCTTTCAGTTTGAGGCCCAGAGGCAATGCCCATTTCCAAAGGACATCCTGCCATCCGGTACCAATGATTAAAGCCACCTACAGAAGTACCAGAGCACTTCTACCTGAAGATTCTTTATGACTTCATACCAATTTTCTCCACTGTTTTACACTTAAATCATCCCTTTTCTTCTCAGAAATTTCCAACTCTCTCCCTAGTGCCCCCTAGCCCTTCTCTAAAGACCCCAAACTTCAGCTTTTGGTGAAGAATGTGATCTGCTTTTGAGAGTCACAACAGGAGTTCTGTGTATTCCTGTCAGAACTGTCTGGTTTAATCTGAACTTTGTACAATCTTGGATCTCCCATTTTCTAATAAGGTGCCATGGATTAAATTAGA